>PVKE010043411.1:0-13393 GCA_004027555.1 Craseonycteris thonglongyai | reverse complement strand
CCCCCCACCTTTTTTTAAAGAATTATTTAATTGTTTTGACAGAGAGAGACAGAGACAGAGACAAAGAGTGACAAGAGAGAAAGGAGAGGGCTTAGAGCAGTCTCCATAGTTATGTGTCATTAGTTCTTTGACAGTCTCACTTCACACATGGGGGTGCAGAGCCACACAAGGCGGGAACCAGGATGAGGGGCCTCCCCACATAGGGGGCATGCCCCCACGAGCTGGGGGCTAAACCAGGGGCCTCCCACATGGGAAGCTCACCTTGGCAAGAACCTAAATGGGGACGTCCCATATGGGAAGCTCTCTTCAGTTCAGCATATGGGTCTGCATGAGCCAGGGCTGGGACTCGATCCTCAGACGCTATGTCTGCAAAGCAAGTGCTCAACCCCCCTGAGCCATTCTGGCTTCCCTGGTTCTACTCTTTTTTCTTTTAATTCTATTTTTTTATTTTATTTATTTATTTATTTTATTTTTGACAGAAAGAGAGAGAGATACAGAGACAGAGACAGAGAGAGATACAGAGACAGAGACAGAGAGAGATACAGAGACAGAGACAGAGACTGGGGGAGCTCCCAGTTCAGCATATGGTTCCACATGGACCGGGGCCGGGATTCAATCCCCGGTCCCTGGTGTTACAAAGTGAGTGCTTAACCCACTGAGCCATCCCGGCTTCCCCTCTACTCTTTTTTTGAGAACAACATTTGTGAAAGACAGGAGCCAATTACCAAAAGCATTATTTCTGATTTCTTCTTTTATGACATATAAATCATACTATATATTACAATGTAGATAAAAATCAGTAATGCAAGAATGATTTAATATTGGGAAATAGCTATTAATATACTCATCACATTAACAGCTTAAAGTAAACTAAGATACATTATGCAAAATGCTAAATGGTGAAAAAGACCTTTAATAAAACTCAATACTCATGATGAAAACTCTTAAGAAACTAAAAAATATATATTTCTTAGCTTTATTTTCTAAAAATATAGAACAAGCATCATATTTTATGTAAAAATTGGAATTACACTCCTTAATAACATTTGTAAGGTAAGAATGCTATTTAGATTATTTACACTACTATTACTAAACATTGAATTGGAAGCCATAGGCAGAATAATGAGACAAAAAATATATAAGCTTGGAAAGCAAAGAAACAAATGGTCTTTTGCAGATGATATTATCAACACAACATTTAAGGAACTCTACAAAGAGTCTAAAACCTAACGAGAGAGTTTGAAAAGTTATTGGATTCCATAAAATCTGGTATAAATGGTGACATATTATCTGCATAGGTAAGAAGAATTAATTGTTTTTTAAAAGTCAGGTCCTTCTAAATACCAACAATATATATTTTTTTAAGATTTACTTTATTGTTTTGAGAGAATGGAAAGAGAGAGGTGGGGGAGAGAGAGAGAGAGAGAGAGAGAGAGAGAGAGAGAGAGAGAGAGAGAGAGAGAGAGAGAGAGAAATGGGAAGGTCCCAGAGCAGACTCCATAGTTGTGCATCATTAGTTGTGACATGGTTTCATTCCACACAGGTGGATGTGGGGCCATGTGGGGCAGAACAAAACTGGTGTCTCCCACGTGGAAAGCAAGAACCTTCACCTCCGGGGTGCCTGGATGGTTCAGCAAATTGAGCACTGATCTTGGAGCCCTGGGGTCTGAGGATCAAATCCTGGCCCCAGCCTGTGCAGACCCATATGCTGAACTGGGGTGTGCCACTCCCCCAGTTTGGTTCTTGATGGGAATGAGCTTTCACTGTGGGAGGCCCTCAGTTCAGCTCCCACTCTGGGCATGCTTCCCACGTAGGTCCCCAGCTTGTGAGGACATGCCTCCCAGATGGGAAGCCCCTAGCCCAGTTCCTGACCTGTACGGCCCTGCATCCACCCATGGAGTATTTTTTGCTCAATAAAATGCACTTTTTATTTCCCCCAAAAGTGGGTGGAAATGTCTGTGCATTTTATGGAGCAAATATTACATCACAGATCGTGATGTGTATTACCTGACCTGTCAGTGGTAGTGACAGCTGTTAGAAGAGGAAGTGGTAGGTCCATGAAAAACCCCTGGGGACACTTAAATGTCCCACTTTACTGTTGAATCTCAGGATGTCTAGTCAATTGCTGTCTGCCTCTTCCTTCACCTGGGACCTGGAAGAGTACAGAGAGCCACCTGCCACTCCCAGCTACAACCGCTGACCTGTCAAATCAGCTGAGGCTAATAATGAGTATGAGTGTACTTTGCCAGCTGCCAATTGTCTATGACACTGGGTGGGGTCTATGCCAGTGGAACCGCCTCCACTGCCAACCAGCTAACTGCCAACGGAGAAGTGGGGGGAAGTGGAGCTTTTGGAAAGTTAGAGGTACTTTTTAATCCCTTAGTTCCTATTCTGTAATGCCCTGGTCTCACACCATCTCAGTGCCAGTCTGTGGTTCCCCAAAAATGGTCAGTTTATGCAGGAGACTGAGGTGGCTGGTGATGTGTAGGACAGTGAGGCTGTCAATGCACATTGGAGGGAGTAGTGAGCTGTTGGAAGGATGGGTAGGCGGGTGCAGGCCTTTCTTTAGCTACCCCACGTGCCTACTCTGACTTGTATCTGCTTGCTGTGCATGACTGGTTTCTCACCAGCAGACTACGTCCTGGAGGGCTTCTGAAAACACCTGCTTTATTAGTGCTTGACCAGGTTAGAGCACGTATTAACATAACTACAAAAAAGAGCTTTAAAGAAGTGAAGACTCATCTAGCTATAATTCCTGGGGGTCTTACCAGCCAGTTGCAACCTCTCAACATTTCTATCAACAAACCGTTTAAAGTTTTTATGCAAGAAGAGTGGAGCAAATGGGTGGCTGCTGGTCATCATGATCTGACACCTACTGGACGAGTGAAGAGGCCCACTGTCACTCAAGTTTGTGAATGGGTGAAACCATCATGGCACTCAGTAAAGGACAAAACTGTTGCATGGTCACTCAAAAAATGTGGCTTTAGCAATGCCTTAGATGGAACTGAAGATAGTGTCATATATGAAGATAGCAAAGTGATATCAGTGTTTGTGAGCAACTGAGCTTCGTAAATTCTGACACTAAGTGATGATGAGTTCTTGGGATTTCCAGAAAACTAGAAGAGTGCTTGAACCTTAAAGTCTCTCCTCATTTGTTAATTACAGTGATGATGGTTCTCAATACCGCTGTTGACTTTACATGGTTGAAATATTATTCCAGGGCGAAGCCGGGATGGCTCAGTGGGTTAGGTACTCACTCTGCAGCCCTGAGGACCGAGGATCGAATCCCGGCCCTGGCCCGTGCGGACCCATATGCTGAACTGGGGAGTTCCCCCAGCTCAGTTCTCACCAGGGCGAGACCCCGGCCCAGTTCCTGCCCTGTGCAGCCCCATGCCCACCTGTGGAATGAAACTATGTTGGAAAACAAACGATGTGCAACTATGGAGACTGTTCTGGGCCCTCCCCCTTCTCTCTGTCTCTGACTGTATCTCTCGCTCTCTCTCTGTCAAAAACAATAAATAAATCTTTTTTTAAAAAAAAAGGAATATTATTCTATTATATTTTATTAAATATATTAGTACACCATTTGGTTCAGAATATTTTTCTTGTTTTTCCCCTTTAAACCTAAGTGTGTCTTGTGGTGAGGTGTGACTTATAGTGTGAAAAATATGGTATATCAAAAACTATGGGAAAGCTGGGATGGCTCAGTGGGTTAAGTGCTCGCTTTGAAGCCCCGGGAACTGAGGATTGAGCCCCGGCCCATACGGACCCACATGCTGAGCTGGGATGTGCCCCCAGTTCAGTTCTTGCTGGGACCTATGTGGGAGGCTCCTGGCCCAGTTCCTGCCCTGCGCAGCCCTGTGCCCGCCTGTGGAGTGAAACTATATGGAAAACTAATGTCAACTATGGCGACTGCTCTGGGCCCTCTCCCTTCTCTCTGTCTCTCTCAGTCTCTGTTTCTCTCTGTCAAAAATCAATAAAATAAATCTTAAAAAAAAAAGAACTACTACAACTATGCACACTGCTCTGGGCCCTCCCACTTCTCTTTATCTCTCTCCATCTCTCTGTCTCTCTCTCTCTCAGTCAAAAACAAAAACAAAAAATAAACCTTTAAAAAAAAAGAAAAGAAAAGAACCTTAACCTCTAAGCCATCCTGGCAGTTACCAGTTGTGCCGCAGTTCAGCATCTGGGGTTGCACTGGCCGGGACTAGAAATCGAACCCCAGATCTCGAAGTTGCAAAGCAAGCACTCAACCAACAAGCTCTCCCAGCATCTCACAAAATTCCAACAATATTTTTAGCAAAATTATCAAACTGATAATGACATTTACCGGTATATGACGAGATAAAGACAAAGAATCGACGAGGACATTTTTAATAACTAAAAGAAAAGAAAAAAAAGCAAGGAAGAGGTGTGAAAGAGACTTATAATATCAAACATTAAGAAAAGTGACTATGATAATTAAAAGAAAGTAATCTTACTGTAAGTATAGAAATACAGATTACAAGTCTCAGAACAGAATCAAGAGTTTATGAAAACTTCTGAGAAATACGGTATAACTCAGCAGAGGAAAAGATGCATATATGTGGGGGATAATTATATCAATGAATAAAAATAGTTAAATCCTTATGTCATACCCTACATGAAAATAAAAGTCAGGTAGAATAAATAACTATATACAGAAAGGAAACCTGTTAAAATTATTATAAGGAAATTGGAGGAGGGGAGGGTTCAAAAGAAGATTATAGGTATACAGCATAGTTTTTGGCTTTCCATATTCCCCTACAAAACAACTAACATAATAAAACATTCAGCCAAAATCCACAACAAAAATAAACAAAAAATGTCTCTATAAACCTCAGTATTTGGGGAGTTGAGGTCAGGGTAACTACAGCAAGCCTCACATAGAGCTGGCAACTGTGAGGGACGAAGCAGGAGTAGGGAAAAGGATTTCTGACGGCTGCGAGAGCCGGAGCACTCAGAAATTGAATTGCTCAAGGATCCCAAATTGAGGGTTATTCTGAAAAGCTCAGTGAGCCATTCTTAGAATAGCATCAAAATAGAAACTGGTTTCATGGACACCAATTTGTGGCTGAGTGCAAATGAACAGAAAAAATTCAGGTTAGTCAGGTCAGTTTGTACCTTGTGAAACTTGGAAATAGAACAACTAAAGCCCCCTTATAGAACAAAGACCAGGCCCTAGAAAAACCGGCTGGGAGTAGAATGTAGACTGATCAGGATAGAAACATTAATACAAACTGAAAGAAAAGATCCAGATAAAAGTAAAGGAGGAGAAGAGAAAGTAGGAGACAGAATGTATAACATAATTTGTAATGCTTCATAATAATAAGGGGAAGTTCTACAACTGTGAAGCTAGAAAAACTGCTGGCCAACACCCCTCTTCTGAAAGTCCGAAAAACCCCATCTCACTGAAACATGAACAAGATAAAAGATTGTGGTCACATATTATACAAAGTCACTATAACATAAAAGAAAACAATGCACAGAACCATATAGTAAAATACATTATTTTTTTGTTTTAGTTTGTTACATTTTTATGTTCTATATATGAATAAAATTATATGGTTTTTGTTGTTTTTCATCTGACTTATTTCACTTAGCATAATACCCTCAAGACACATCAAGGTCACAAACGGCATTATTTCATCTATTTTACAGCTGAGTACATTCAGCTACTCTTGGACAGTTAGTAACAAACAGACTAACAAAACAAACAAAAAACAGCCTCTTAGATACAGACAACAGAATGCTGGTTACTGAAGGGGAGGGGGATGGGAGGCTAATTAGGTAAAAGGGGTCAAATATATGGTAATGGAAGGAAATGAGACTCTCAGTGGTGAACCCACAGTAGAGTATTCAGAGATCTAATTATAATGTGCACCTGAAATTTACATAATGTTACCTCAATAAATATGTCCCTGGTCATATAGTCAGGAAGTGATGGAACTAAAGAAAAAAGTACATTCTGAATTCAGGTACAGCGTTTCTCCCCTTTCATTATACTGCTCTTCCTCCCTTCTTTCTTCCTTTCTGCCCCATACAACTTTTTGAAAATATTTTTTTTCTTTCCTTTCTTTTCCTTCTTCCCTTTTACTGTCTTATTTTTATCTAAATAGAGAGAAAGATACTGTGAAAGATGGATGGAAGGATGGATATACAATTTACTGGGTATGTCAGTATACAGAAGGATAGAGAGAGAGAGCTCAATAGACGAGTATGTAGTATATAAGTAACGTGTCATGGAGAACAAACAATGAAACTATCTGTCCTCAACATGGACTATAAAGTGTCAGGGAGCTATGTTCTACAATTAACATATCTGGGGAAATCATGACTAGAGCGAGTTTTGTGCATTCCCCACATAATTTTCATGCTTCCATGATCTGTCCAGGAACCCTCGTCAAAGAAGATAAGGGCATTTTTCAAAAAAAAAAAAAATATTATGTCATGGATGCTGGTTTTATAGGAAAACAAAAAATAACAATAGTTATTACTATTACTATATTTCTGCTCTTCTATTTCATGGCCAAACCATCACAGCTAGTGACGCATGGCTGGAAATGATTTGCTAGCTTGGGAATGAATTGCAGATAATTGTTTCTGGCAATGACACATTACTGATTACTTGCTTCCAAGACAATTTACCATTTGTTGGAGTAGCCAAGAGTGACTTATTTTTACTAAAAATTTTCGTGAAACTTTGTGATTCTTTGATCTTGGCTTCCTTAGTTAAATTTTGTTTTCCTGTTGTTATTGATCATTTGAAAACTCATTGAGAGGTCCATAAACAATTTTAATAAACATCAAGCCCAGCAGAATGATTGCACCTGCCAGCCTGCCTTTCAGGCACTGATTTTTCGTAGCCAGCTAAGGAAGAAAATGCCTTTCTTCCATTCATTCAAACCAAATTTTGTATCTGCAATTTTATTGAGTCATTAACAGACACTGATTATTACAGAGTAGTAACTTAGCTGCACAATGGCCAACTTACTGTTTCAACTGAGTACGGAAAATAACCTTCAAGTAGAATTGTGAAACTTGTTATGCCACAGAGAAGCAGAGGCGTTGCTTCACAAAATGACTCCCAGAGTCTGTGGATAGTCTCACGCACTCAGCAAACAGACCTGCAACACCATAAGCTTTGATTACATTTACACAATCGAAGTGTATCAGGGTCAGAATCAGTGAGCTCTACTTTTTATTCTTCTGCTTTTTAGATGTATCTAAACAATAAAGTCAAGCTAAATATCCAGAAAATTTATATGTGAAATAAATGAAGAACCACCAGATTTTTTTCCCCCCATTAAGAAAAGTCAGGCCTGGAAATAAACAGGGCAATTTTCTCAAAATATTATTTCTTAAATACTCTGAGTCCATAGTGTCTAGGAGAGCTTAAATGTAAATTGAGAGGTGAATTCATAGTACATAACACCTAGATTTTTGTTAGACAATGTAAAACCATATTTTAATACAGGAAATTACATATATATATGTGTGTGTGTGTATATATATATATATATATATATATATATATATATATATATATATATTCAGCATCAATCATTGAGCATCAACTTTATCCTCAGTACCAAGGCATTTGTCATTTCTTACACTGATAATGTGAATACAGTTTATTATCAACCAGTCAGTTAGTCAGTCAGTCATTTGGGCAGTCTTTCTGTTATTCCCGGCATCATAGGATGACTGGCTAAAATTCAAAAGAATCTTATATTTCATTCATTTAATAAATTTATTTTTATTTCCAAAGTGCTTTCTAAATACTGTTTCCTGATACAGTGATGCCTTGGAATTTGAGCTTAATCCATCCCAGAATCCCGTTCAAGTTCCAAAATGTTTGAGTTCCAAGATGAGTGGTCATTTGTATAAAACTACGGACTATATAGTCGAAATATCCCACTCAAACAACGTATTGGCATTCAGATTCAAGAGCAGTGTTCAGATTTAAAGGCAACATTTGCTAGATTTTTTGTTTGGATTCCAAGTTGTTCGAGTTTTGAGGTGTTTGAATTCCAAGGTATCACTGTACTTCTACTTCCAGGAAAATAGAATAATCACTTCTATATCTCCCACCAAGTACAATTGGACATTATGTGGAAGTGAACATGAGAAGATGCTCAAAAGTATAGAAAAGAGGCAGACTGGGTAAGAACTTGGGAGCTAAAGAATAACATCATGCTGAGTTACCTGTGTTTTTTATTCAAGTTACGGTATGTATCCCATACCTAGAGTTGAATAAGCCAGCCACCACTTGAAATGTCAATGGGAATACACAGAAAAGGAAGGTGAACAAGAGGTGGAAAAAGAAGTGGAGGAAGAGCAGAGGGAGAATAACAGCATGAGGGAAGAAGAAGGAAAAGAGAAGAGAAAAGGGGAGGGAGAGAAAAACTGGCTTTTTACCCACCACCTACTTCAAAGCTGGGTAAACTTAAGTCACTTTACTCCTGGGACACAGTTTCTTTCTCTCTACAATGAAGGGTTTAGTTTCAGTCAGCTCTAAGATTACTTCCAATACTAATGTTCCATCACGTTGTGCATTGTGACCCTACATTTTCCTTGTTTACTGACAAAGAGGGAGATAAACAGTTGGTCACAGGGGAAAGGCCACCCACAACAGGGGGCTCTTCCTCCAGCTTCTATCACCGCACTTCCCAGTGTGCTGAACACAGCTCGCCTCACTAATGAATAACACTTTTCTATGTGGCAATGAGACATTTCAGGGAAATTACCACTTGATCAAAATGTACTTTTCCCCACAACTTTCTGTTGCTAATTAAAATTCTAAGGTAGACAACATTTCTGTGGACATTGTCCCTTATCAAATTACAAATGTCTTTCGAAATTTCTTATCGGTCACTGATAACTTTGGAGTCAAGAAGACCTAAATGCGAGCCTGACTCTGCCACTTAATGGCTTCAAGAACTTGAGCAACTGACTTATTTCTCTAAAAGTTAGCTTTACAATCTGTAAAACAGGGCTAATAATAGACCTTGCTTTACAGGGATTTTTGTGATGACTAATGACATGAAGCTTTCAAAGAACTTAAATATAATCAATCAATTATAGCTAGTGATATTTCTAATAATGTAGGAGTAATTTTATTTGATCCCAGTAATCAGCTTCTGGTGTTGGGTTTTTGAACAGATGCATTCTAGATAAGGAAAGAAAACATAGATTCAGAACACAAGAGCAAATGTCTACTTAGAGAGTCCAACAGACATTGGTGTGGTGGGAGGCAGAGGCTGGGCAGTCTGAAGTAACAGGGGTCCCTTAAAGAAAGAAAGGGAGTAAAGGCAAACTGTAGTAATTGCAATTGGAACTCCCTTTTCTAATGATGGTTTAAACCTTTTGAAATGAACTCACTGTCTTTTTGGTTAACCAAGGCCACAGATCATTGTAACTCAGCAGATACCACACATCATCTCACATCAAATTAATACAGCCCTGGCAGATACAAGAAAATCCAACTGTCCCTGTGGCTGACATGACCACCTTCCAGAGGCTCTGAGTTTCTATCTCAGCCAGGAAACTTATCAGCAAAGGTCATAGTTGTTTGGGAAAGGCAAACAGAGGGTGAATTCTAAGTAGTTCATTAATCAACTATGAAATGAAAACATTGCTTCTGTGTCTAAAGCACTGACATCTTCTGTATAAACTAGAGACTTTTTCCTTGTGGAAAAAACTTTCATTTTTAGTGATTACATCAATTTCTCAAAACTGATGGAGTACCAAAAGAAGAAGTGGGAAATCATTCAGAAAAAACAAACAAACAAAAAAAAAACAGCTTTGCTCCAAAAATAAAAAGAAATAATGTGAGTGTAAATTGAAGGTTGATATAATTTTCTGCCTCCTTATTAAGGCAGCTTCAGTTTCACCGAACATCATGAGAGTTGTTTTTCATATTTCACAATCTTTTTCATCAGTTATCTGAAACATGTAATATTCTGTTTTAGAAAAACTATAACTGCACTTGATAATAAAAATAAACTAAACCTTTAGAGCAATAGAAATAGGAAATGGCATTGTCTTAAATGCAATACAACTTGATAAACTACATATTTATGATGTAACCTCCTCCCAAATAATTCTTATTCGGGTTAATGCAATTCCTCATTCAATGTTTGACTTTTGGAAAGTTTTAGCAATTTGGAGGACTCTTTTTCCCCCTGCTTTAAAATAATTGTTCTAAAGAGTTAATATAAAAACATCAGTCTTTGGCATTTTATTATTGATTGAGTGCCCACATGCTAACGTCAGACTTGGACATGCTCTTCTCTTGGTGCCATTGCAGCTTGTATGTGTGGTTGCATATTTCACATTGCAGTTAAGCTGCCAACCCTTGAGAGCTAAAACTTTTTAATTTTATCCCTATCCTGATGCCTGGCACTAATATTAAGCACTTCATTGAATATTTTTTAATTAAATGGGTAAATTAGTCACCACTAGGAATGTGAAATTTTGTAAGACTCAACTGGTATTGTAAGTTAGTTGAATAGATAAGGCATGCAAAATTAAATAACACTCCAAGAGTTGAATGATCCCAAAAGCTAAACTTTTCCGAAGAAAAATATGTGGGAAATACCAACTGTGGAAGAAGAGGCAGGACAGTGTTCTGGGGAAGAGTTTAGACTCTGAAATCAGATAAAATTTGTTTGTTGCTTGACTATACTATTTGCCAGCTGTGTAAACTTGGGTAAGTTTCTGTTAAAGGTCAATGAGATCATCACATATTGTCTGAAATAAGAAGACAAAGCTGACTGTATTGCATACTATCACATGAAAGAGTGATGCGAGTCAGGCACCACTCTGTAGGTCTTTCATAGGATTTGGGGAAAGCATGTACTTGGAGACTTTTAGAGACATATAGGAGCCTGATTACTGGGGAGTAAAGATTGCTGTTGATTGGTTGAAACTCAGAAGAGTGTTTATTGGAGTGAGTCTTGATTAGCTAACTTCCAGAATCAAAGGGCTGGCTCTGATTGGTTAGCTTATAAAAGTACATCCATTACAACAGTTGTTGATCAATGACTGGTTTAAAAACCAATTCTGTTGACTATCTGTTGCCATGGCTACAAAACAGTTAATATTTTCTTATGCTTGGGAAAACTTAACCTTTCAAAATTGCAGTTTCTTTAAACCTCACAGGGGTTATATAAGAATTAGAAAAGATAATGCTCATAAAGACTTACACTGAACTTGCCACGTAGTAAGTGTTCAAAAAGTTATGTTTATATTTTTAACATACAAAACATTTATTTATAAATGGATAGAGTTCCTATGAAATATGGCCTGAATGCTTTTGCCAGAACATCATGAAACATTGTCATCCACTTCTTTTCTTCCTTCTCACCACTTTGACATGCACACACACACACTAAGAAAAGATGAAAAGATAAGAAAAGAAAAGACCCTTAACTAACATGGTATTTTATTTATAAGGTCTAAGATTGAGTACCATTGAATTTAAATAAATCTGTCTTATCTAGGCTTCTGCCTTTTTTCATTTTTTTTTGTCTTTGTTCTATCTTTCCTCACCTTAAACTCTGAATGCCTGAGATAATATTATAGAATGAATGTGATCCAGAGCTCTATGACAACAGGAAGAGATATGGTAGGTTGAATTATTATCATCAATTCTTTTCTCCCAGCTTGTTATGGAATTGTACATGACTTTACAGTATTACCTACCAGGTATACAGAGTCTGTTCTCTGTCCCCACTCATACTGGCATTGGTCATATGAATTATGTTACCCAATGAACTATAGCAGATGTGATGCAAGGAGGAGTTTTAGGCTTGTTTTCAAGATTGTTGGAATTTGGAATATCTGCCATCTACCATGAGAGTAACGTACCTTATCCAAAATGAATGAGGAAACAGATCTGCATCCAGTGTTCAGACTGAAGCCAAGCCCAGCTCACTAATAAATCCATGAGTGAGAAAAATAAATACATGTTTATGTCAAGTCACTGCGATTTTGAAGTTGTTTGCTATGCAGCAAAAGCTGACAATATATAAGAGAAATATGTGCAGCAGAGTCTAAAAGGCTACAGAATGTAAAAAAGAAATGGAGCAGGAATGGAGAGTAAAGAATCAGAGGAACAGATTAGCCTAAGAAAATTATTGCTATTACTTTGTTTTGCTTCAGCTGTACAGAGCACATTAATACAGCAGTACTTTCTCTCCTCCTAGGTACAAAATAAAGCTAAAATAGAGCAATCTTGTACCTGCCACATTATCTATATTATAACAATATTTTCCTAGAAACAGATTCCAAGACTTCTGGGAACAAATTATGTTACACTTTCAAAGTTTCTACCAGTTAAGTTCCTTTGAATGAAAGAAATATAATCTGACATTGTATAATCCAAGTAAAAAGACAGTTTATTATGGCATGTTATCTACCTTGTACCATCAGATAATCAGAATAGAAGTTAGAGCAACTCTGAACATCCTTACATGGACTAATGGACAATGTCATGAGGATTGAAAAGGCTGCAATTATTTTTATCCTTATGTCCTTCCCTACAAGATTCCAAAACTCAGGCTAGTGAGGCTGATTGTCTTGGGTATTATCATGTCCCTTGGCACCACCAGGGTTGCAAACAGTGGGGGAGATAAGTTATCCAGGAGGAAATATTAAGTTGCAAAAAAAAGGGGGGACTGGATGCTAGCTGGCAAAAATAACAGATATTCTGTTCTTGTTTTGGTCCTTACATTAATTTGTATCCTAGGGTGTCTTGCTCAGAGTTTGGCTCACAGTAGACTATTAATAAATGTTTGTTGGAAAAGCCAGGATGGCTCAGCGGGTTAAGTGCTCACTTTGCAGCCCCGAGGACTCAGGATCAAATCCCAGCCCCAGCTTGTGTGGACCCATATACTGAACTGGGGTGTGTGTTACACACGGGAGGCCCCCAGTTTGGTTCTCACTCCCCAGTTGGCCCCTGGCTTGAGGGGACATGCTACCCATTCAGGAGGCCCCTAGCCCAGTTCCTACCCTGCACAACCCCCGCCCACCTGTGTGGAACAAAACCATGTTGAAAACTGATGATGTACAACAATGGAAAACACTCTGGGCCTACCCCTTTCTCTCTATCTCTGTCTGTCTCTGTCAAAAACAATAAAAAATTGCTTTTAAAAATAAATAGGACAATAGGGAGAGCAAGATGGCAGCATGAGAGGAGAACCCAGACACCTACCTGGGAAGGGACTTACGAACAAAAAGGAACCCACAGGGGAAACCCTGAGAAGCACCCTCAACTGAGAGAACCACACAACGCAGAACAACACACAAAGGTTAGAGGAAAAAGGGGAGAGCGGGAGAGGGAGGGAGAAGGAGCAGTTTGGGGACAGGA
>PVKE010043410.1:0-13386 GCA_004027555.1 Craseonycteris thonglongyai | reverse complement strand
ATTTCTGTCAGAAATGACATGTAATGGTTAAACTGAAAGTTTTTCATTTTTCACTTTATTGAGGTAATTTTAAATATTTATTAAGATATTAATTAATGAGTTCAGGATCAAGCAACTAGTATAAGGCTCTGTAGTCTATAACTAAAGGGATGGTTTACATTACAGAGCTGTTTGCAGTTATCAGATGTTTAATGGCACCCTGAGTGTTTCCATAGGCAGAATCCTGTCTGGCAACCCTGTTATCGCTAGCTTAGAGTACAGAGAATTTTGCTGCTAGTGGAGGCATTTCATGCTTCTGGAGGAAAAAAAAGTGCTGTAATTTAGTTGTGTGTGGTTGCTTACATAGTTTCAAGTCAGTGCTTTGACAGTCTTAAGTTCCAGCTGTTCAGGCCCATGAGTCTTTCTGTGAAATATTCTGAACTCCCAGCCAAGTGAACTGCAATCATTTCCGATACATCTCATTTATATTACCCGTAGTAGGAATTACTCTACACTGCTCCCTTAAAAACTAATTTGGTTCCAAAATAAGATCTAATTATAATTATTAAGAAGAATATCTGAGGCAAATGCTTGATATTTTGTTTGCATTAGAAGGCCCTGTTGTTTTTGCAAAGGTGTTTTGCTAGACTAAATGAGTTATATAAAATGTCTGTTATAATACAGATCTTTTAACGTGTAAAAGCAACTACCCAATTCGAAATGCATCCTCCGTGTGGATTTTATATCTCCTGGAAAGCTAAAAATATCTTCCCCAATTAACTTAAGTGAAAACTGTTACTATTGAAATTGTACTGGTATAGCCAAATATTTAAAATTTACAATTGTTTATACTATTCTAGAATCAGAAATTACTTTAAGAGTACCTTGGGATGTACTTAAGGTCTAGTTAAATGTATCCAGACTAAGAAAAATGTATGGTTGCACAGAAAAATTGTTTACTTTATAATCAACACTAATGATGGTAACTGATGTGAGGTCATATGAACAAGCACCTAATTTTCAATGAGAAAAACATATGGCATGTGCTTGTTAAATAAGAGGCATGAAATTTGAGTACTAGAAAAACTGTAGAGTGTAGACAACTGAAGGTACTTCTTTGCATTAAAGGACTCCAAGTAGAGACAAATGACTAGTTTCTGTACCATGCCAAAGCAAATATCTGGATTCTGTCCCAGTGCTTGTTCAAAATATAAATATAGAATGCTTAACAAGTTCTAGTGCACTAAGTAGAATAATTTTAAATATAAATTCAAGTACTTAAACTTAAAGGCCTGAAAGATTTTATGTCGCATTAAATGAAAATAATATAGTCTGACTTATGTCTCAATAGAATCTTAATAGTAGAAAAAAAATATGAATAAAGAAAATGAGATGTAAAATAAGCGATAAATAGTAAATATATATATATGTGTGTGTGTGTGTGTGTGTGTGTGTGTGTGTGTGTGTATATATATATATATATTTATTTATTTATTGTTTTTGACAGAGAGAGAGAGAGATACAGAGACAGAGAGAGAGAGAACTGAACTGGGGGCTGGGGCCGGGATTTGATCCTGGGTCCCTAACATTGCAAAGTGAGCGTTTAACTCACTCAGCCATCCTGGCTTCCCCAGTAAATATTTTTTTAAATTGTATTTTTTATAAAGTATTTGAAAGTTGAGTGTTCTCTTCTCCTTTGTGTGTATTTTTTTTTAAGATCTGTCTAATCAAAATATGAGTGATTACAGAGATTGTTAAGAGAAATTCCCGTGTATGAGTATTTCTTGTCTGTAGTAGCCCTTAAGCAATTAAAAAAAGTTAATTTTAGCTTACTACATTTCAGCAATATTTATTTAGCATCTTTGATATACAATGTTCTACCATTACAAAAAATGAATAGTCCATGGTTGTGTGTTTTGTTGAGGAAGATGAATTAGCTATGTAACTATTCTCTTACATATTTGCCCAGGGTACTATGCAACCGCAAAGAAGGGAAACAGTCCAAATTGAGAATTTAGTGGATACTTCTTGGAAGAGTTGCCACATTAAAGATGAAATAGTTACATAAAAATAAATACATAAAATCATTTATGAAGCATCCTGTGATGTTTAAAGAATTTTGCCAGCTATTATTTCAGTTGAATCTAATGTTGATTCCAGATACTTCATAGGTTATTTTCCTCATTTTTCAAATGAGAAAGTTTATAATAATTTTATGGTGATAATCTTTGCCCAATATACTTGTACTTCAGCATACAATTGGTATTTCTCAGAGCATAAGTCAAACATAAGTAATTTTGTTCTAAATACTACACCCCACATGCCTCAACCATGTCACTGCTTGCAAAATTAAATAAAAATGGTATATAAATATAACTGTATAAGGCAATAAGTGAAACTGCCTATTGACTTATAAAAGTATGATCTTTTCATGTGGTAGTTTTGTGGCTATTTCCTGCATGTAGAACCTGTTTAGAGTGGCATTTAATTTTTCCACGATGTTGCATAAAGAGTTATCTGAGAGTTCATAAATGTAAATTAACTTTAAAACTGTGCACATGTTCTGTGTAGATAAGTGATTATTATTGTTTTTCTCAACCTTGTTTTTTTCTGTGTAAAACTCAATTCTTTTGAGCAGCCTGTTAAAGCCAGCTGGACGAGTTCCTATAAAACTAGGCCACCAGGCAGTTTCTAGGGTAGCAAAATATAGTGCCTTCCCAATGAGAAGCGCAAAATATGCCCTCAGGAGGGGAAATATTCGGTCAATGTTCTGTTCCCCTTTGAGGTGGTTTGCTCTGCTCAAAGCCTTAGTATGATGCTACACAGCTTGAACATATATTCTTATCATTCATTTTCATCCTAGACTTTTATGATTAATAAGGCATCAGTGTAAATACACCATAGAATAGCAAATATGCAAAACATATCTGTCACAGAAATTCTTGCCTCAACATTGCCATTTCACATAAACGCTAAAGACATACTTGGTTGAGGAAAGAAAAATACTTTTTCAAATAAAAATTAAGATTTTTTAATTTTAATTGATGTATGTTATACTCTTGTAATCAATTGTTCTTCCTCTGTCTCTTTGTCTCAGTCGCTCTCTTTTTCCCCTTCATCACTCCCTTTCTAACCTCCTTTCCTCTCCCTCTCTCTCTTTTTCTTTGTGTCTTTTGAAATAAATTTCAATATTTAACTTGGCATTGCATAGTTATGTACAATATTTAATAGGCAGACTGATTTCACTTTTTAAGGAAAATATTATTCACTTAATACATTCTCTTGGTTTAAATTTAGTTAACTAACCATCTTCCAGTTACTTATACTTGCCTTTATCTTCAATATTTTTATTTTCAGGCTTCTCAGTATTACATAACCTATATCCATAAAACAGTAATTTATATGTTGGATTAATTAAAAATGAATAAAGTAATTATGTTCAAAACAATTTAATGCATATTACAATTTTTTGTCCCTACAAAATGCTTCCTACTGGCTAACTTTCCAATACCTGTGACTATTTCATTGAATCCAAGTCCAGTTTAAAAAGCTCAACAATTTTTGTTTCAGCAGGAAAACAAGAAATGTATTGAGGATGAATGTCTTTATTAACTCTACCTGATGCATAAATGACTGATGTGCGACGTGTGTTTTTTTTTAAATATTTTATTTATTTATTTATTTATTTTTGACAGAGAGAGAGATACAGAGACAGAGACAGAGAGAGAGAGAGAGAGAGAGAGAGAGAACTGGACTGGGGGAGCTCCCAGTTCAGCACATGGTTCCGCACGGGCTGGGGATGGGATTCGATCCTCAGTCCCCAGCGCTGCAAAGTGAGCGCTTAACCCACTGAGCCATCCCGGCTTCCCCTACGACGTGTTTTTGAAGTGAAAATTTCTGTTGCAAATGTCTAGACTTAATAAAACTGACCTGTGTTGTTTATATATAGCCAATTTAATGTTTCATGGAGACTTTTAGTGGCTATGTCTTTTATTGATTACTATGGTTGTTAACTTATTGTGCAAATGTTGTCTTTAAGTATCATTTAGTCTTATAACTACTTTAAAATTGTTAGATTTGCTACTAGATTATAGTGTATGTTTTAGAAAAAATTATATTACCCTATCACAAATTTTAAAAATTATTTGATAACTACTTTAATATATTGGTTTCTATTGTAACTTTATGTATTTTATTATATATATTCAAAAGATTTATCTGAGGAGAGCTACAAAAGCTTCACTAGAAGCCAAAGAGGGTGATTGGGCCAAAAATGCATATTTTAAAAGGTTCAATTTTATATTTACTTTAAATCATTGCCAAAACAAGCTAATTTTTGCACTTCACCCCCAATTCGCTCATTATACATAATGTACATGGTCTTTTTGCAAAAGGAAAACACTATTTTTCTCTTAATAGTTGAATAGAATACAGTTCTATTTATTCATGGGCTGTGCCCAAAAGTATTCTATTTATTAAACTTAGAAAATAAGTGATTAACATGGACTACTACTTACAGGCCAATTTAGAATTAGCATAATTTATCTGAGTAAATTTTAAGAATTTAAGTAATTTGCATATTTTAATAATACACTGGCTTTAATATTTATAATATTGAATATGATTTTTTTGATATTTTTGTGAAGGATTTCAGGATTAAGCATAAAACCTTTTTAGTTGAATATTGTCATTTTCAAAGTATATTTATTAGCCCCTAGAAACCACAAAATGCATAGATTTAAATAATTGGTTTTATTTTCTCTAGATAACATATCTATAAAATATGTTTTATAATTTTTTTATTAGCAAGGTGCTAGATAAGATATTGATTTGAGGTTTCTTTTAGCTTTGAGAAAATATATTCTATATATTGTGTGTGTGTGTGTGTGTGTCTGTGTGTGTGTATATATATATATATATTAGTATATAGTACAAAGAAGATTTGCATGTACTCTTAAGCTATTGCTTTTAATATAATGCATATTTTTATTAGACAAGCAAATTGAAATAAAACTTTAAGTATTCCAGTGGCATTTATATAACATATTTAAAGAAAGTAACAACACAGGTTCTAGATATTGTTTGTCATCTCCTCCAACCCCATTCCTGGCATGTACATACTCACTCCCCTTCTGGCTTCTGGCTCTGGAACACACCCAGCTAGCATAATTAGTAGAATGGAAAAATGAGACAAATACTCTTTCTATGAACCAGAGAAGTTCATAAGAGGCATACAATATTTCCAACTGGCTGTGGGCAATGGCATTGAAATGGCTTATAGTAATCTCAATTTCAGTTAAAAATAGCAAAAATATATCTCAACACAAATAGTTTTTAAGTCTTATCTCTTGTTTACACAGAGATTCCAAAGCTTGCATACACAGAGAGGGTTATCATCTCTTACAATATATTTTCAACTCATTTTCTTGCTTCTCATCTTTATCATAAACAACTCTTCTATTTGCTACCACAGAGTAGTCATAAAATTCTATACTTATGCCATGTAGTTCAAATATTATTAATAATTTTATATTGCCTTCAGGATAAATCCAAAATTAGTAGCATAATTATGAAGTCATTGGTGGCAATGCTGGTAGGAGTATCAGTAAACAGCAGCCCTCTTCCCTGCATGTGTCTAAAAAGTTAAAAAATATATATATTAAAACATATTAGCAATTGCAGACTAAAATAGCACTTTTATTAGAGGTAAAGATTTAACTGCAAGACATAGCTTAGTATGAGAACCAAATGGTTCTATTAACTAAATCAGAGAATCAAGTAGACCTACCTAAAGTGACACAGGGTACTTTGAGAGGATATATAGAGAATCAAAATAACTAAGTAAATAAGAAAATAAATAAGTAAGTAAGTAAGTAAGTAAGTAAATAAGAAAATAAATAAGTAAGTAAGTAAGTAAGTAAATAAATAAATAAATATTTCTTAAAGCCTTAAAATGGAAAGCAGATTACACACTGAGTTCTTTGAAATTGTAAGAAGTCTTTATTTTCACAGGGAATTTGCCATTTTTTTCTTTCAAATTTAATGCTAGATGATTGTTTCAGTGAAGTTTTATTGAGTGCTCACTCTGTTCAAAGCATTATACTAGATTTTATGGGGAAACAGAGACTCAGAAATTCTCTCTTCTCCAGTGCTTTATAAACTAGTAGTCAAAATGGACACATAAATAAAAACAAGCAATAACACAAAACCTCTGGGATGATACTAAATATGAGAAATGTTATTATAGGTGAATGATGTGCTGTGCTGATAGAATGGAAGAAAAGTTAATTTTCTGTTCAGTAACAGATTCTACTTATAAGAACATGTTGTAGATAAATCAGAATTAAAAAAGGCCTGTTTCTCTATTTATTGTGACAAACCTAATATGGAAGATAACATTCACTGTTTATTAAAAAATGGATTTATTGAAACATCTCCAGAAATATTCTGAAAATTGAAACTTAATTTTATCATATTGAACCTTCATCAAATCATGCAATACTCATAATCTTCATTAGGTATGTCTAGTATAATAGCAATTAGACTGTGGATGTTCCTTTAGAATTAGACCTTTGCTTAGAAAAAATGAAAGGAGCTTCGCAAAACCTTATTTTTTAAACATTTATAAGGAACTTTGACAGGATAACAAAAATTTTTGGACCAGTGCTGTCCCATAGAATACTGCAATGATGGGAACATTTTAAAGGTCTCACTGTCCAATATAGTAGCCATTAGCCCCATGAGAATCTTGAATATTTGAAATGTAATTACTGCAACTGAGGGACTAAATTTCTATTTTATTTTAATTAATTTAAATTATGTAAACACATGTAGCTAGTGGCTACCATATTGTACAGCACAGCTCAAGAGTATATTTATGAAAATTAACTGTGGTATATTCTTGATTAATTGATGAGCAAGGATGCCAAAAATGACAAGCGAAGGCAGAGAATGTTGGAGCCTCTGCTAATCCCTGAAGCCCATTCAGCCTTCACTTTCCTTCAGTCACTACTAATGTACTAGGCCAGACATTTGATATTAGAAGAGCTAGTGAGAGACACAATTGGAAGCATGAAAAATGATGTATCTAGGAGATGACAAAGTGAAGCCACCTCCTAAATAAACACATTAGATTTTGTATGTACAGGGGCCCCATTAAAAATATGAGACTTGAAGTGACCAAGACAGGAAGATTTTACAGCTTTTTAGACAAATGTAATAAATTTGTGAAGAATTGACAAGACAAAGAAGTATGGGCTTAAGGTAGTAAATTAGTGAGGAAGTAATAATGTTTGTTTATATTGCCTTTTCACCCCCAAATTTCTTTATTTCTGTTGTTAAGTCTGTTCTTCATCCTAGTAGAGGGAGGGTACATTTTACATAAGGGATATATTTTCTACTTTTAGGGGAAAAAAAGATGATCAGAGTGTCCTTGCACCCGCTGTTTCTCAAGTAACTTTAATTCAAAATAATCAATATACCAAAGTGGCATAAATTGGGATCAATTTTTTTGGATTTTACCCATTTTAATAAGGGTGTAATTATATTTTCTTGTTTTAATTTGCATTTTCCTGATAACATGAAGTTTATCATATTTTCTTATGCCTGTCAACTTATACCTTTATTGATGATATATCTGTCCAGATATTTTGCCTACTTTTTAATTGGGTTATTTGTATTTTTATTGCTGAGCTTTGATAATTCTTTGTATATTTGGGACAAGTGTCATGTATCATATATTTCTGTCAGTGTTCATGCTTTTAACATTGTTTTATAGAACATACATTTCAAATTTTAATAAAGTACATTGTTTTTTACATACATAGATTAGTTTTTGGTGGTGTTTCTATAAACTCATCATCAAACTAAAGATCATGGAGATTTTCTATTTTTTTTTCTAGTTTTGCATTTTTTATTTAAGTGAATTGTATTAGGTCTGTGTCTATTTACTTAATTTTTGCATAAAGATATCCAATATGTCTAGTACTGTTTGTTATAATCTCTGATGTTTCCTCATTGAATTGCCTTTGATCCTTTTTCAAAGATCTGTTTACTATATTTAGGTCTATTTTTGAACTCTCTATTCTTTCTATTAACCTATGTGTTTATTCTTCTAGCCAATATTACATTGTCTTGATTACTAGGGTAATATGCTGAGATTTTGAGATGTTGTTTTGAATTTATACAAGGGCCCTCTGGGAAATATCCAGCCATGTAACCATTCTCATTATATTGACAATGGCTGGATATTTCTAGACAGCTCTCATAGATCAATTTACAAACAATTGACATATTACCAATATTTAATTTTCCAATCTATAAAAATGGAATATCTCCCAGTTATTTATGCATTTTATTTGTTTTATCATAGTTTTATAGTTTTCCAAATATAGGTTTTATACATCTTAATTTCTAATTTATTTTTATTGTGGTCTGAACATGTACTTTGTATGGTTTTTATTCTTTTAAAAAAATGTATGTATCGTAATGGTCTGTCCTGGTGAATTTGCCATGTGAGCTTGAGAGGAATGTATATCCTATTGTTATTAGGTGGAGTGTTTTATAAATATCAATTAGATCAAGCTTATTTATAGGGTTGCTCAGGTCTTCTATATCCTTACTGATATTTCACTTAGGTACATACATGTTGAGGATCGTTATCTTTTTTTTTTTTTTGGAGATTTGACCACTATGTTAATGTAATTATGTAACACACCTTATGATCTCTGATAATTTTTCTTGTCTGAATTCTACTTTGTCTGAAGTTAATATAGCTAATTCATATCTTTTTGACTTGTGTTCTCCAACCATTCATTTTTTACCTGAGTCTTTATATTTAAAGTGGGTGTCTTGTAGATCGCTAAGATTTGAGTTTCATTCATTTTACTCATCTATTTTCTATAATCGTCTAGTACCTTATTATGAATACTATTATTACTTTAGACAAAGAGTTATCAGTCACTTCATTTTAAGCAATCTTGAAAAGTAATTCAAGAGAGCCTTTTCAACAAGAGGTGCTAAAACAACTGACTATCTTTATGCAGCCATAAAATAAAATGTAAACCTTAGTATAACTTATTTATTCAAAATTATTTTGAAATGGGTTATAAAAGCTATATGAAATAAGTATAACTGTGAAAATATATAGCAGAAAATATAAGAGAAAATTTAGTGACAGGGTCAGTAAAGATTTCCTAGGTAGTACACAAATGAACAAATCTTAAAAGTAAAAGACACTGATATTGGACACAATAAAAATTTAAAATTCTGTTTTTCAATACATACATGTACTATAAAGCAAAAAATACTACAAGATGGCAGAAAACATTTGTAAAACAAATATTTTATTATGGACTTTGTCCAGAATATGTATATAGAACTCTTATAACTCTTTCTTTTTTTTAATATTTATTTTTATTGGTTCCTGACAGAGAGAGAGAGACAGAGAAAGACAGAGAGAAAGGGGAGGGCCCAGAGCAGCCTCCATAGTTGACAACATTAGTTTTCCATATAGTTTCACTCCACAGGTGGGCATGGGGCTGTGCAGGGCAGGAACTGAGCCATGAGCCTCCTGCATAGGCCCTGGTAAAAACTAAACTGGGGGCATATCCCAGTTCAGCATATGGGTCCATCTGGGCCAGAGCTGGGATTCGATCTCTGGTCTCCGGGGCTGCAAAGCAAGTGCTTAACCTGCTGAACCATCCCAGCTTCCCCAGAACTATTATAACTCTTTTAATAAGATGACAAACTACCCAAATGACAAGAATTTTGATCATACACTTCACCAAAGAAGATAATGTGGTGAAAAATATGCACATACACAAATTCTCAACATAACAGCACTAGGGAAATTCAAATTAAATCCAAAATCAGAACACACATCTACTAGAAGGACTTAAGCCAAAACACAAAATTTCTGACTAGAAGACAGAACTGGAGATAGATATAGACACTTTGGAAAATGGATAGATTTTTATAAATTTAACTATATAGTTACCATATGCTCCACCGATCCAATTCTTAATATTTAATTAAGAGAATATGTCCACATATTACAAATGCACAAATGTTTACAGCTACTTTATTTGTAACATCCAATAATCAGAAACAATCAAATGTATGTGAACTGGTGAATGGATTATATTAATTTTGGTACGTATTTACTGAGACATACTACTTGATAATAAAAAAGGAACAAATTGATGCATGACTGAATCTCTAAAACATCATGGTAAATGAAAGGAGCCAGACACACAAAAAACAAAGAAAACTGAATAGTGTGCTATTCTATTTATGTGAAATTCCAAGAAAGTGAAAGTTATAGGAACACAAATCATTTATATTGGTTATTGGGACTGTAGGTGTGAGGAGCAGATTGTATGCAAATAAGCACAATGGGACTTTTTTGAAGTCTGGAAGTCATTTATATTTTGATTTTTGTGGCAATTACAGACTATTACATTTGCCAAAACGAATCTTTATAATGATGTATTTCATTCTATGCAAATTATACTAATATATCAGACTTAAATAAGCTTTATTTTGATCAATAGAATAAATATCAAACAACCCAGTTCTTTACCAGATTATCATAAATTCTCATAGTACAGGCCTATTTACTTTACTACCTATTACCACATACAATATTCAACCAAAAATTTACAAGGCATGCCAAAAGGCAAGATAAAACTATCTGAAACAACAAAGTCTTTATCAGAACCAGACTCAGGTCTGGTTCTGATGTTGAAAATATCAGTTAGGAAATTTAAAATAATTATGATAATAAGTTATAGTCTCTAGTGGAAAAGGTAGACAACATGTAACATCAGATGAATGATGTCAGCAGAAACATGGAAACTAACTTATAAAAAAAATTAAAAGGAAATATTAGAAACTGAAGACACAGTAGCAGAAATGAAGAATGTGTTTCATGTGCTCATAGCTGACTTAAAACTATGGGGAAGGGGACATTCCACTTTCAGGTGCCCCTCTTGCCAGAGAGCTTTCCTTTTTTCCTTGGGCATTTTATTTTTGGATGTCCCCTTTTGATGAGAGTTTTTACTTCTTCCCTTTATTAATAAACTTTGCTGCTTCACCTTAAAAAAACAAACAACAACAAAAAAAAACCGTGGGGAAGAACAAAGGAGGAAACTGGACAATAGGGCAATAGAAATTACCCAAACCAAAATGCAAAGAGAAAATATATTTCAAAAGAAAATCACACAACACCCAAGACTACAGGAAAAAGTAATGAAAAACAAACATTTTCTCAAACAAAAACTGAGACAGTCTATTGTTTGCAGTCCTGTACTATAAGACGCTTTTTAAAGAAGTTATTTTACAAAGCAAAATAACATATCAGAAACTTGACTCTACATAAAAAAGGAAGTGTGTCAGAAGAAATAAATGAATATCAGTATATTGATAACTCTTTTACAAGCAAAGGATCTGTTTTTATAAATAAGGACCATGAGAGATAAAGTATCTATAGAAACTTCTGAGACCAAAAACTTGGAAATGGGACCATGGCTAACTGTGACTCAGAGATGCATGTTATGCATCAGCTTCTATTATGACAGCCTAGAGAAAGCAGTTTTTATCTTGCAAACATAAAACATATTTATATAAGGATTTTTGTAGATCTGTGTAAGGGATTAGAGGTAATCATTTCTTGGTGATTCCCCTATCATGCCTTAGTCTAGTCTCACCTCCAGATATTTGGAGATCGAGATGATAAATATAGATACTCATACTATTTGTCTAAATATTTACAATTTATAAATCAACAGCAAATTTATAAATCAAATATATATTCACCCTTAAATAAAGTTCCAATCAAATGTCACTTTCTCCATCACTATATATCTGGTCTCCGGGGCTGCAAAGCAAGTGCTTAACCTGCTGAACCATCCTTTATCCTCTCCCTTTATCCTCTCCTACTACTCCTTCTACACTTACTCTCTGATAACCACTAAATTGTTGTCTGTGTCTATGATTTTTGTTGTTGTTGTTGTATGTCTTGTTCATTTGTCACTTTCAGTTATATATACCACATATGACTGAAATCATGTGGTTCTGAATGTTGAATATACAATGCAATGTATAGATGATTTATTACATAAATGTACAAATGAAAACTATAAAATTTTACTAACCGATATTACCCCACTACATCTAATAAAAATTGATAAAAAATGTGATACACGTACACCATGGAATATTATTTAGGAATAAAAAGAAATAAATCTTGCCATTTGCAACCATATGGATGAACCTTGAAGCATTATGCTATGTGAAATATGTCAGGTACAGAAAGACAAATACTGATCCCACTTAAATGTGAAATTAAAAAAAAGAAAATATTTTAGATAGAACAGATTGGTGGCTGTCATAAGTGGGGGAATAAATGGAGGGGTAGGTGAAATGAGTGAAAGGATTAAAAAAGTACAAACTTACAATTATAAATAAATTTTGGTGATAGAATATACAACACAGGGGCTACAGTTAACACTATCCTGTATATTTAAAGGTTGCACTATAATAAATCTTAAAATTTGTCATCACAAGAAAAAGTTTGTTTTTTTTGTAAATATATATGATGAAGATGTTAACATGACTTATTGTGGTGAAAATTAGGTTGTACACCTGAAACCAATATAATGTTTTATGTTAATTATATTTAAATTAAAATACACACACTATCACTGTATACCAAAATTAACTCAAAATGGTTCAAAAACCTAAACATAAGACCCGAAACAATAAATTGCATAGAAGAAAACATAGATCGTAAATCTATGGACCTTGGGTTCAGAAAGGATTTTATAAATTTGACCTCACAGGCAAAGGAAGTAAAAGCAAAAATAAGCAATTGGGAATATATCAAATTAAAAAGCTTCTGCATAGCAGAAGAAGCCATTACTAAGACAAAGAGGCAACCGTCCAAATGGAAGAAGATACTTGCAAACAAATTGCAAACAATGCCTTGATTACAGTCTAATGTCCAAAATACTGGTTTATAAAGAACTCATGCAACTCAACAACAAAATTCCAAACAGTTCTATTAAAAATTTTACACATACAAACAGCCAACAGATATATGAAAAAATGCTCAACTTCATTAGCTAATAGGGAAATACAAATCAAACCCACAATGAGATACCACCTCACACCTGATAGAATGACTATTGTCAACAAAAATGTAATAAGTGTTGGAATGGTTGTGGGAGAAAAATGAACCTTCATACACTGCTGATGTAAATGTAAATTGGTACAGCCATTATGGAAAATGGTTTGGAGTTTTCTCAAAAATTAAGAATGAAATTACTATACTACCAAGCAACCCCTCTTTTGGGTATCTACTCCAAAAATCTGAAAAACACTTATCCATTAAGATATATATACCCT
>PVKE010043409.1:0-13387 GCA_004027555.1 Craseonycteris thonglongyai | reverse complement strand
AGGACCGAGGATCAAATCCCGGCTCCGGCCCAGGCAGGACCCACGTGCTGAACTGGGGAGTTCCCACAGTTTGGTTCTCTAACTGTCTCTGTCTCTGTCTCTCTCTCTATCTGTCAAAAAGTAAAATAGAAATAACTATGCACTGAAGACAAAAAGATAATTTCTCTCTATAAATGTGAAAAGATAAAAAAAAAAAAATAATCCTGCTAAGGATTTGTGTGCAAGTCTTTGTGTGCACATATTCTTTCATTTCTCTTCAGTAGATACTTAGGAGTGAAACCACTAGGTAAATGATAATACACATTAAAATTCCAGAGGCACTGTTCTGGGGCATTTTGTTTGTATGCCTTGACACAATAACCCCCCATGTAATGGAATGTGTGTGGCCTTGGGGGTTATTTGGGTCTGGGTGAGGCTTGGTTCTATTGAGCAAGTCACATTATTTCATCCACGGAAGAAGCTAATAGTCCATTCTGCACAGAGTTACCATGAGGATGAGTGAGGTAAAGAGACCATATATAGACCAGGGGAACCTAGGTTGAAGGCTGATTTTGTTATCTTTCTATGATCTCGGACAAGTTACTAAACCTCTCAAAGGTTCAGTTTCTTTTTTTGTAAATGATGGCTAATAATATACTCTGTGAAGTCATGGTAAGGCTTAAATAAAGTAACTCATACAAAGATCTTAACACTAAGTGTTAGCTTCTACTATATAAAGCTCCTAGCTCAGAGTGGGTGAGTGCTCAGGAATACTAGGCCACTAAAAGATGGTCTTTACATCTTGTATGTACATCTTTCCTGGGAAAGAAATAATGAGAACATACACACATGCATACATGCTCATTATTTTGCTTTGTGTGATAGATTCTAAAGTTTCTCATAAGCAAAGATAAACATTCTTGACAAACTGACCTGTGATTAGTAGACACTCAACACCCTCCATCCAAGAGGCATGCCCAGGATGCTGCGGTTGCCATCCTGGGACACACAAATGCACACCGCTTGGTTCCGGGCTCCAATTAGCTCAGGAACCCCAGCACCAGGTGACCCTGGGCTGGACAAACTCTGTTTAGCAGAGCAAGGGACCAGCCTGCAGCAGCTAGAGGGGTCATGGGTCAGTGAGCCTGACTGAGCATTTTTTCCAAAAATTCTGTGACCAGCTCTCAAGAGGAAAGCAAATCCAGCCAACATATCAGTTAACCCCTGTCCCCTAGACCTACACCTATCATGGCAGGCCAGCCAGCACATCAGTTAACGCCTGTCCCCTAGACCTACACCTACCATGGCAGGCCCTCTCCATCCTGCTGATGTTCTTTACAAAAGCAGAAGCTACACACGGGCACAGCAACGCCAAATAAGATCGGCCCATGAGCTCTTCCTTCAATGTGGTCTGGTGCCCTGGCCGTCCTCACCCACTCCCTCTGCTCCCGTGGCTGGAGGCCACTCTGGTCGCCCCACTCTCTGCAGGCAGAAAGCCTCCTTAGTGAGAATGCCCTGCACCCATACTAGCCCAACTGTGTCCACAGTTCATTGTGGCCGTGAGCCCTGCTCAGTGGAGAAGTCAAGGAATCTTTCTTCCACTTTTCCAGAAGTCCACTGTGTTCGCTCAGGCTGCCATAACAAAATTCCTCAGATGGCGTGGCTTAAACCACAGAAGCTTCTTTCCTTACGGTTCTGGAGGCTGGGCAATCCAAGATCAAGGTCTGGCAGGGTTTGGTTTCTGGTGACCATTCTCTTCCGGGTTTGCAGAAAGCTACATTAGTGGCCCCTTGTACCGATTATACAACCACACTGGGGTTAGGGCTTCAACCTATGAGTGTTAGGGGGACCCAATTCAGTCCAACACAACCATTTACTAGAACGCTGGTCTGGAGAGATCCCACTGTGTGGAGAGTGCAACTGTGCTTGCCTATTGCTGAGGATGAGCAGATGTGAAGGCTGGAATGGATACCTGCTGGAAAGGCATTGTGTTCACAGGGATAAAACGATTCTCATTGCAGAAAGGAAGGCTCAGAGCTGAGAAGTGACTATCACTTCATCTTCTGCATAAAAAAGGGAAAAGAAGAAATCGGCTTCTGACTCAGGCGCACAACTGCTTAGCCTGCATCCCCTCGGTGACTGCCATCCTACCACTGTCTCCCAGCGTTTAGCAGAAGTATTAAAGCGTATTACATCTCTGCTGGGGCTTCATGACAACAGAAACCGTCTGAATTCAGGAGACAATTATTTATCCGGTGCCCTTTTACAGTGGTGAGTTTTCCTTCAGGAGTTTTTGCAGTGACTGATATTTCCAATAAACTGGGTCTACCCCCACCCCCAATCAATTGTTGGTATGTGAATGTCATGAAACTAAAAGCTGTGAAATTAAACCTGCTGTGCGAGCTATGAAAATGGGGAGCTGAGATGAGACCGTAGGTCTCTCTCTTGTAATATCAGTGCGCCGCTGTGATACGAACTATGGGACACATTAGTGAACTCCAGGCATAATGGATTGCTGAGACGACGGCAGCGCTGAGCGTTTGTCTGGAAGGGTTGATGTCAATTTCCTCAGTGCCACGTGCCGTGATTGCTGGGTCATGCTGGAGGACTTCTTCGCATTGACTTCCCTAATTTCCGTCCCCACTGGCTGTGACTCCATGGACATTTTCCTTAGCAGTCTACAGATCTAAGGGTAGGAGAACAAATGGGTGCTTGGACCGGCCTGTCACAGCATTCTGACTTCCCAAGTGCTTTAATGTAGAGGCCCGATACGTCACTGGACGTGCTAAGCATGCGTGCTTTGGTGGACAGCATTTGCAGCACTGTGATCAGTGGTCGCTCTCAGAAACAGGGAGAGGGAGGTTGCCGTTCTCATCCGTGACTTGTAATACAAATGAGAATGTGCTGGTCAGAGTGTCTGCAAATGTAGGTCCGGGGATGACTGTGACTGGAAAGACAGCGTGTTGCACTCCTAGCTCCCAAGAGGAGGGGACACATGGGGAAGAGCCAGGCCAGTTAGGAAGCATCAGACCGAGGGGACAATGTGGGTAAGAGCCTTTTCTTTGGTTCCCACAAGAAGGACTGGGCCAGGCAGGAGGGTACGTGGGCTGAGGATCTGCTAGTTTGAATCATTTCAGGTTTTGATACCTGGGGGCTGTCCCTCAGTGCCTGGCACCTGTCTCTGAGGCAGGTGGCCTGGCTGGTGGATGGTAGTGCAAAGTGTCAGAGCTGGCTGATGTTCAGGGTGTGGGCTCTGGATGCGTTGATTTGCACATGAAAGACATGCTGGCCGGTGAGTACTTTATTACCTCTAGGAATTGGCTAGCCCTGGGAGGGACAGTCTCTCTGGGGTCATCAAGGCCTCAGATGTCAAACCCTCAGAAACACAGGTTAATACACAGAGGAATCAGCTGCTATGCATCAGCTCTTACAGCTAGTCTAGGGCAGAAGGACAATTACAAAGCAAAGCATAGAGGTTTCTGTAACCAACTATAGAATCATGGTTTCAAGCTGGGGAAGGACCCTCAGGAGTATCCTACCTTTAAATAGGTGCGGGAATTGAGGCCACGAGAGAGGAAGATGGCCTGCTCCCACTCACTGGGCCTTTATGACTACATTCTCCTCTGTTCAGCCCCCTTCTACACCATTACTTTTCAATAGCAGATCTGGATTTGCACACATGTGTCCCCCCACCGCTATACCCATGCACACAAAGGCGGGGGGGGGGTCTCATTCCTTCATTCAGTTTCCTACATATGCTCTACGACTATGGTCTCTTTTGGTTTGGGCCAATGCAGGAGCAAAAGAAAAGAGTTTGTTGGAAGAGATGCTTCATCAAACCATAAAACGGAGCTGAGATGCTCCGTTTTAGAGAAAGAAGCTTTCTACTCAAACAAATCTTGTGATAACACAACCTCGATGTTTCTTTTTTCATAAATTCACCCCTAGGATCTTATATCCTTTTCAAAATGTGGCCTCAGGCCTGAAGATTTTCTTTTGGTTCTGTTTCAATAACAAGTCTCTAGTGTCTAGAAAACTTCTTTTTCTACCAAAGTGAGAGAGCATCACAAAATTTTCTATTTGTAACTTAGTCCTCATCTGAGTTGCAGATTTATAGCATGAGTCGCCTTCCCTGAGTTCGGGCTACACGGTTAGTGAACATCCAGCCCACAGAGTGGTTCTCAACCTTGGTTGCACATTAAAATCACCTGGGGACACTTTTCAACTGCCAAAGTCGGGAGTCCTACTTCTCCATATATTCTGATTTAACTGAAGAGGGGCAGGAAATGAGAAATTTTTTAATGCTCCTCAGTTGATCCTAATGTGCAGTCAGGAATGAGAATCACTGAACTAGAAGAAAATGAGTGTGACTGAGAAAATCAGCCAACAGTGACAGAAAAAGGTGACAACCCAGATTCATAAGCAGAAGGATCCACAGGCCTGAGAGACAGAGACCACTAACTGTCTAGTCTCACCCCACACAGGAAGGATCCCCTGGTCCTGGCACTCAACACAGAATCTGATGACATCACACTGCCCCTTAAACCTCCGTCAGTGGCTCTCCATTGCTTGATAATAAAGTAAAAAAAATCTGTAGCGTGGCTTTTCTGGTTATTACTGCTCCGTAACAAACCACTTCCAAGTTCACACATTTTGTTATGAACATGGATTCCGTGAGTCACGATTTGGGAAGGACACGACAGGGATAGCTTAGCTGTGCCCTCTAGTATCCGGGGTCTCTGCTGGGAAGACTCAAAAGCTGGAATTGGCTGGATAGCTAGGGGCTAGAATCATCTGGAAGAGTGTTTACTCCTGTGTCTGGAGGCTGATGCTGGCAGCCAGCTGGGGCTACTGACCTGAGCAGCGGCATGTGGCCTGGTGACCTGAGCACCAACATGGTGGCCTTAGGCCAACTGGACTTCTTAGCAGGTGGCTCAGCCCTCCAAAAAACAAATGTCCCAATGGACAAGGCAGAAGTGATGTAATACCTTCTCCAACCTCGCCTCGGAAGTCATATAGCATCCTTCTACTTTATGTCACTGTCAAGGCAGTCAGGGGCCTGCCCAGATTCAAGGGGTGGAGACCTACCCCACCTGTAGATGGCAGAGAGTGGCAAGGTCACATTGCAGAAGAACAAGGGAGACAGGAGGTATGCCTGGCGCTATCTTTGGAAAACACCACACACTGCAATGGCATACAAGGCCCCTGCAATGATTTCTCTAGCATCATGTTGTCTCCGGTCAGGCTGAAGCATGTATTTGCAGATTCCAGAGGACACTGTGATGCTCCAGGCCACCTTTCCCCACATTTTTCCCTTTCTCTACAATGGCTGTCTCCCCTGCTCAAACCTCCTACCCTTATTCTCACCACCCAGAAGGCTCAGCTCACTCATCACCCCAGGGAAGGGGTTCGTAATGTGCTCGCTGGGTGCTCCTTCTCTGGGTGGCTGTGCCTCTCTGTTCATCTCAGATCAGGCCTCCCCTCACTGTGTGATGTCCAGTTATTCTCATCTCCCTCTTCCTCACTAGTCTCTCAGCTTCTTTCAAGCAGAGTTGCCAACACTTAGCAATGTTTGGCACATAGAAGGTGTACAAAATATAGTAGCTTTGATTATGTGGTTCTTACTATGGGCTCCATATGGGTATTATATTTAGACTTGCCTCCTACACTTATAATATGTCCCACGTATTTAAGGTGGTGGGGCATCCAGTGGGGACTGGGACTCATCTCAGGCCGTCCTCTTTGCACCGGGGCACCCCCTTGTTCCTTAGCCTTAGGCCTCCATGTACCTCTCTCTTGGCTGCTCATTCTCATGACAAAAATGCGTCCCTTGAGTGTTAGTGAATAAGTTTGTTAATGCTTGCCAAGTGCTCAGAAGATGGAAGGAGCTAAATATTATTAATAATAATGGTAGAGAGATTACTCATTTCCACAGCACTTCTCCTACGCAGTCTGTGAAAGATTGGAAATTGGTTGTGTTAAATTGGCTTACCTGCTCCATTTGGCCCTGTCAGAAAAATCAACAAGACACACATGAATATTCTCTTACATACACAGCCATTTTCAAAGTTAGATAATCATCAATATCTATTGTAGGCGGTTATGGAGAAAATTGATGAATATTTAATACAGGAGAGCATTTAGGCATTATTAAATGTACTTGGCCAAGCACATTTTGAAGCTATATTTTAGCTTTAACTCACAACATAAAATCAATATTTTTAATTAGATACATGAGCGGGTTTGAGAGGCTGCCACCAGAAAGATCTCTGGAATCTGAAGACAGTGAACAACATTCAAACGGCAAATGTTGCACTAGGCCTTTCTGCCTCCCCAGAATTTCCAGGCAATGGAAAAATGTTGTATTTAGAGATTTGCTGGTATTATTGACAGAAAACATGCTGAAGTCAAACATGGGAAATTCCCAACCTAGAGTCACACGTGCTTCAGTAGAACCTCTAGATCCCCATATTGGGACTGATAGCAGACATGCAAGAAGAGACTTTGTCATGGGATAGTTGAGGGAATAGACTCTGATCCCAAAAGCACCCGGAAAACCATGAGCAGGAAGCAATGCAAAGAGCACTGAAGTGTGAAGTGAAAACAGGTGGGTTCCAGTCCTGCCTCAGACACGAGCCATCTGTGTAGCCTTCGCCTCCAGAGCCTCCACTTTCCTCGACTATAAAACTAATTAGCCCATCTTTAACATTCTAATTCTGCTGGTCCACAATACAGACCTCTAGTCTGGATCTCAGACTTTAGTATTCAGCAGCCTACTTGAACTTACCCTCAGGTGTTCAATGGACATCTTGTGTTGGGCTCAACCCAAAACCCTGATCCTCTAAACTTCTCTGTATTAGTTCCCCAGGGCTGCTGTAACAAAGTACCACAAACTGGGAGTTAGGAATTCCACCTATGAACTGGGAGTGGGGGAGACACAGTTTCAACCCATAACACTCTTCAAGCACAGCCTTTCCATCTCAGTGGATGGCAACTCCATCCTGCCAGTTATTAACATCTAGGTCCCAAACAAGGGCGTCATCCTTGAATCTTCTCTTTTCATCTCCATACCTAATATATCAACAAGTCCTATTGGCTCTGCCTTTAAAATATATCCAGAATCTGACCACGTACCCATCACAGGTTCACTGCTAGCACTTGATTCGGGCAGCTCTCGCCTCTGTGTGATAGCTGCAGGAGTTTTTACCTGGTCCCCTGGCGTCCATTCTTGCTGCCCACAGTCTCACTGCCACACGAGCAGGAATGGCCCACTTCAAATATGAAACAGATGATGTCATTCCTCTACTCAAAAAAGATGTCATTCCTCTACTCAAAACCTTCCAGAGTGGGTTATGTCCACTTGCAGTTTAAGAGCCCACGAGACTCTGCATCATTCGGCACCTCATGGCCTCTCCTGCCCTCAGGCTCTGCCCACCTTGCTATTCCCTGAATTGCCAGGAATTCTCATGCCTGCAATGCCTTTTCCCAGTGCTCACTCCTTCTTCTCCTTCAAGAGTTTTCCAGAATATCCCCATCCAGGGAGGCTTTGCCCACACACCCTAGTTAAAATTGCTGCCCTTCCCCCTTTTTATAGTGCTTATAGCAAAAATGAGTGAGGGAACATTTACGCCCCAGACATCCTGCTTTCTAGCATCCTTCTATATGCAAATTATTTAAACGAATGTGTCTTCAAACCTACCGTTTGTCCACACACAAGTAGACACAAGCAGGTACTCAGAGCAGGTAAATTTTTCAATGTCCTCATTTTTCTTCTTTCTGGAGTGAGCCATCTCAGAACTGCTGGAACGAATGGCCACGAACTGGCAGTAGCCAATGTCGCATGAGCTCATAAATCTTGCTCAAGGGCAATGTAGATGGCTCTGCAAACTCATACAACATTCATGGAAGCCGGGCCATTTTCAACCTGGATAGTGTCATGACCAGAGGACTTGAGCCTCGGTTTTAAAGAAAATGAATGTTTTTATACCCTGCTCTCATAAACAGCCAAAACTTTGGTACGAGTTTAATGAAGACATGCAGAACGCTGCTTGTAGCGTGCATTTCCAATAGCCTTTGGCAGTTAGGTTCCCTGACACTCTAACCATTCTGCCAACCCAGAAGAAAATGAGAGACTTCACTGCTTCAAACCCCACCGACCTTCTTACCGTGCACCCCTTAGCCTCCCCACCACTGGAGTCAGCCATGGCAGCTGCTGTTCTCTAATGGCTCACTGTGCTTTTGCTTCTTCTGGGGGTTCCTCCTGTTCTCAAGTCTTCCGGTAACTGACCCCCCACCCCCACCCCCCGCCCAAAACTCCCTAATAGCCTGCAGCGTTTGTGAATGAGGAAGGTTTATCTTCACCTATTTGTATTTAGGGTTTGTGGGAGTATTTTCTCACTGGCTTTGTTTCAACTGTTGTGCCCAGGTAATCATCTCTATCCTGAGCCTCCCTCTTTCATACCTACGGTAGAATCTACAAGGGCTGACCAGAAGTATCACAAAATATGAAAATAGAGGCATTTATGGCTGGATTCTTCTGGACAGCCCTTGTATTACCCAGAGGATAATTCAAATTCGAGATGGTAAGAAACTTACCCTGGGTCTCGCAGCTTGTGAGCCATGGGTCAGGGATTTCAGTTCTAATCTGTTTGACTCTGAACTTTTTCTCTTTACATTATCCAAAACTAAATCTCTCATTTAGTTACTAATATTGTTATTAGTAACATTGGCATTGGAAATGTCATTTACTCTCTCAGGGAAAAGTATTGTTCTTCCTATTTATCCCTTTAATCCTTAACTCCATTTAATGCCTTCTGTTCTCCATCTCCATTTGCTTACACTCATTTTGATGATTTTTGTCAGTCACTTCTGTAAAAATCTTTTTAATGATCTTCCTACTCTTTGAACTTCTTTCCTTCAGTTCTGTATCCCAGATCTTACATTGCCTTTGGGACATAAGATGGGGACGTGACTATGACCCATCCTAGACTCAAATCTTTAGAAGAAAAAGTAGAGCGGAATTGGCCAGCACCTCTCTGCCAGGCTCTTTCACTCCGTTTCCATTTGCCTGCTCGATTCTACACCATCTGCTCTGTTAAGACGCAGTTCTCAGCAGAGTTGTCACAAGCATTACAAAGCGTTGGCAACAGCTGTTGAAGCATATTTATGCTACAGTAGAAACATGGGGGTTGGATACAATAGTACAATATGGGCTTCCTTTTTTGCAAGAAAGAGTGATGGGCAACAGATGTGGTACATGGTGTTGAGGTGCTGGAGACTAGCACGACCTGAGCACAGCTCAAAGGCTGTCTAAGCCCAGCTCCTGTCATGTGGACACAAAACTCAGAGCGTGGACAACAGCACCTCTGGGAGAACCTATAGGATGACAAATTTGGGAATTGGGTAAGATGGTCAGCTGTGAGGCCCCAAGAAAGGCACAGAACATCTCTGTGTCTCTGTTCTACCTACATCGCTGATAATAACAGCAGACCCCTCATAGGGATGTAATAGGGTTAAGTGACATAGTGAATATAACTCTCTTAGTTCAGTAGCTAGCACGTAGTATTAATAAGTATTAGGAATTATCATTATCATCTTCCTCTTCATCATCCACATGTTACAGGAGATAGACTATTGAACTTTGTGTTAAAGTGGAAGGATGGTACAAAGCAATGAAGAAGGAAAATGGGTTTTATTCACTGATCCATTCACCTAACAAGTGCTCCCCATGTCCTCCGCACTGAAGATACAACAACAAACAAGACAGAAAGGTTCCTGCCCTCATGGATGCTTGGCTCTGATGAAGGAAGACAGAAAATAAGCCAAGAAAGAAAGAAATATACAAACAAAAATATCAGCACAGGATATGCATTCAGTAAATAATTAAAACAGGTTGCTCTGGCAGTAACTAGGTGAATACTGTAAATTGGATGGTCTTGAATGAGAAGCAAGAAACTGTTCCATGAGGCTCAGAGTGTAGAGCATCCCAGACAAAAGGGACGGCAGTGCAAAGGCCCTGGGGTACAAAGAAGCTGACATGCCTGAAGAGTAGAAAGAAGGCCAGTAGGGAGTATGTAGGTGGGTAACACAGGGAGTAGTGCTTGAGGAAGTCAAAGAGATAGGCAGGGGCCAGGTGACATAGGGTGTTATAAACCAGGGCACGAAATTGGTTTGATTCTAAATGAAATGGGGCAATCAAGTAGCTGGCACTAGATTAATCTTCTGGTAGTAAGCAACTATATAACTGGAAAATATATATAAAATGATGACTTTCAGACATTGGATAAAAGGTTGAGCTAAACTTTGATTCCTGAGAGAAGACAATGCATGAAGTGAGTCTCCTGATCACCTTGGCTTTTTAAGTGAATGAACTTTCTAGAACACAGTGTAAAAAATTAGAGCATGAATAAAGCGCAACAGTCTCACTGAACTGAGTGGACAGAGATCCGAGTCTGGAGATGCTAAGGCAGCTGGAATTGTGCAGGGCAGAGAACCAGGAAGGAAGCAGCTATGCAAAGAAGGAATTCCAGAAATCCTCACAGGGAGTTCCCTTAAGTCTTTGGCCAAATATTAAGATGCCTGTGTAAAAGGTAAGGCTTTGTAAGATCTGGCTGAGAACATCCGTTGGGGATCTGTGAGCTGAACAGGGATTTCAAAAGGCAAACAGTACCCTGAAGGACATAAGAAAAAAAAAAAGAAGAAGAAGAACAATAGAAACTAGTTAAAGTGAAGTGTACAGAGAAAAAAGTCTGAAAACAAGGGACAGAGCATGGATACGTTAGACAGCAGTCTAACATGTGTAATTGGACTGCCAGGAAAGAAAAGAGAGGTATTTAAAGAAGTAATACTCCAAAAGTTTCCAAATTTGGTGAAATATATTATCTCACAGATCCAAGCGGCTCAAAAAACCACAAGCAGGATACACACAAAGAAATGACAAACAAAATGACAGTTGAATTGCAAAAAATAGAAGAAATATTAAAAGCAGCCCCCCCAAAAGGATACTTTACATATGAAGGAACGACCTCACTGAAATCTAACATAGTGACTGCACATCTCTGTGTGAGTTGGGCCCTGGGTGTTCTAGGCCACGATGGCAGAACATGTCCCTGTTCTCATGACGTCTGCTGTTAAATGAGAGGAAACAGATGGTAAGCAGATAATCAAGCCAGTAAGTGAGGACAACTGTGTGAATGAAGGAGCGGTACGTGATAACATATAACACCCCTGTGGGGATTTAGGGCAAGCGACCCTGAGGAAGTAACCTTCCATCAGAAGCCTGGAGGTTGGAGAGGGGACACGGCATGACAATGGGGCAGTGAGCATTCCTGGTGGAGAAAGTACAGAGGGCAGAAGGCAAGGGTGGGCACCAATAAGCAAACCGCTGCAGTGGGGAAACTGGGAGGAAGCGAAGGAAGGAGGGAGAGAGGGAGGGAGAGAGGGAGGGAGAGAGGTTAAAAGAGGCTGCAGAACGAGGTAGGAACCTGATGTGAAGGGAGGTGGTTGTTGTTTTTCTCCGAACAATGGAACACAGGGAACCTAATATAAATATTACTACATTGTACTAAATGTACTTTATTAATACACTGTATTTAATACAGGCATACCTCTAAGATATTACAGGTTTGGCCCTAGATCACCGAAGTAAAATGAGTATCACATGAAAGGAAGTTGTATTCTTTTTGCTGGTGGAAGGTCTTGCCTTCAATTTGTAAAAAAACTCAACCTCTGTGAAGCACAATAAAGTGAAGTACAATCAAACGAGATATGCCAATACAGCTAAATACAGTGTATTAAGGTAATTTAACACAACATATTTAAAACAGTGTAGGAAAGCCTCAAAGACTACGTTCCAGGAGCTCCGTCTATCGTTGCAGACCAAAGTTAGACATGCATTCCTCTTGGGCTTTAAGACTCACGGAGAATCACCACAGAGACAGAGGCCAATGGGAGGCTGCTGTTGAAGCTGCCACCCAGGAATGGTTTGGGGAAGTTTCTTTCAGCCCCCTTATCTCGGGAGCTGCCTGGGAAAGCAACAGACTACACTGCCCATTAACACCACGTTCTTTATCTGATCCAATGATTGCATCAGAAAGCAGGGTGTTCAAGACAAATGGGAGTTTTTAACACGAATCATCATCTAATGATGGCAAAGCCTGGGAGATATCAGGTTTTATTTGATAGATGTATCCTCAAAGTGATAGGTACACTGAAAGTTGAGGAAATTAATGACTCGACTTCATGAAGGACTGACAGGAGAAACTGACTCTGACAGGCGATATTAAGAAGAGGCTGTTAGAGACTATAAAAATGCCAAGTTTATATTCTGAGTGTAACGAGATCTTTTTTTTTTTTTTTAAAGATTTATTTCCGTTGTTTTTGACAGAGAGAGAGAGAGAGAGAGAGAGACAGAAAGAAGGGGGAGGGCCCAGAGCAGTCTCCATAGTTGCACATCATTGGTTTTTCCACATAGTTTCATTCCACAGGTGGGCGCGGGGCTGCACAGGGCAGGAACTGGGCCGGGGTCTCACCCCGGTGAGAACCAAACTGGGGGCACTCCCCAGTTCAGCATATGGGTCCACTCGGGCCAGGACCAGGATTCGATCCTCAGTCCCCGGGGCTACAAAGTGAGTGCTTAACCCACTGAGCCATCCTGGCTTCTATGGGATCTTTTTGATATTGGTTTCTAAGCCTTGCCCATATGTTTAAATAAATGAAAATTCAGGAGAGGACCCTGCCTCTAAGAGATGCCATTACAGCAGAGTGATGACTAAATCATTCATGCACATTTTTTTTTTAATGCACAGATTTATAAATAGAATCTAATAAGGTAAGGAAAAATGAATCAATTTGAGGCTTATATTTTCAGTTTGAGTATGTATGTAAATTCTTGGGGCAGAAATCTACCTCATGCATCTTTGCATACCTAGTGCCATAGGGTTAACACTCAATAATGTGTTAACCAAGACTGGTGATTAGAGTGTGGTGTGTGTGTGCATGTATAAAATTTGCATAGTATTTCATGGTATTTCATGAGTTGAGCATTTTTTCATTCATCTGCTTACTATTTGAACATTTCTTTGAATTGCTTGTTGTTTTTTCCATGTTACTGATATATTTATTGGTTCCTTTCTTTTCATTTTGAGATCTTTCAAGAATATTGGGGAAGCCGGGATGGCTCAGTGCGTTATGCGCTCACTTTGCAGCGCTGGGGACCGAGGATTGAATCCCGGCCCCGGCCCGTGCGGAACCATGTGCTGAACTGGGAGCTCCCCCAGTTCAGTTCTCTCTCTGTCTCTGTATCTCTCTATCTCTCTCTGTCAAAAAAAAATTAAAAATAAATAAATAAATATTTTTTTAAAAAAAAGAATATTAACTGTCTGATCTCTACATTGTTAATTCAGATGTT
>PVKE010043407.1:0-13387 GCA_004027555.1 Craseonycteris thonglongyai | reverse complement strand
CCAGGATGGGGGGAGGAGCGGGGGGACAGTTGTGGGGGGAGGTGGGAGTGGGCACTAGATATAAGGTGATGGAAGGGGAACAGATACTGAGTGATGGGCACATAATACGATGCATGAATGATGTGAGGTGGACTTGTACATCTGTAAACTGTCTAATTGTTACCAACCAATGTAACCTCATCAAATTTAACAATAAATTTAAAAAAAAAAAAAATCAGTGCTTAGGAACTAACTACACATTAGAATTATATAAAGAGATTTATTTATTTATTTATTTTTTAGGTAGAGACTACCATTTACCAACTAAATGAGACTTTCTGGGATCAAGCGAATATGGAGAAAAGCAGTGTTTCACCTGCCAGTGAAAGGTGCGTGAATAAGCTATGATCCTTTGTAATACTCAGTGAGAGTAGCAGTGAAGACATTTTGAGTGTTTATTGTGTCCCAGGTGCTGCACCAAGAGCTCCATAAGTTAGTTTTGTCCAAGACGGCTCTGTTGGGTCAGAACTTGAACTGGGACTATGAGGGATGCTGGGATTCAGATCGAGAGAAAGAAGAAGGGCTTTCTATGGTGAAAAGAAGAGAATTTCACACTGGAGGTAGAGTGCACATTTTTGGATTGGGGACCAATAGAACAATGAGCAAATTTAAAAGGAAAGCAAATTGTTTAGGTTTTCTGGGTAGGTTCACACGTCTTCTGTAGCTTGTAGGTATTACTGAAAGAACATTTCAAAAAAGGGAAAATATTTATCTTAAACTCAAAAACGTATGACTTCCTACACATAAACCAGCAGGCCAACCTACATTCTCATTTCAGGGCACTTGGTGTAACTGATTATATTCATAACAAAAGCTACAGTGAAACTCCGCAGAAAATAAAACAAGAGAAAACTGAGTAAATCCCTTTCACTGTGGCCTTCCTATCTCCTGACCTCTGCCATGTCCCCTACAAAGCCAGCAGTGAGTTCTCAAGGACCAGCCTGGAAGCAGCACTTTGGGATCTTAAATTTGACTTTTGGATAAACAAGAATAAAAGAACAATCAGAGACAGACAGACAGATAAAAGTTATTAGACTTTGAGTTACAAAAATAAAATAAAGACATGGCCTCATGCAATGCCGGCTCTCTCTCTGAGAGAGAAAACTGAACTGGGGTGTTAGTTCGAAATGGAACAACTGTGAGAAAGCCAAGATTAAACAGGAAGGAAATAAACCCATCATGTCACACCACAGGATTTTTGAGATAAAAATTCTTCATTGAACTTTATTCCAGGAAAACCCAAATCTACCCCCTCACTCCCAACACTGGGCTGGATTAGACAGGTAGGCATTTCTTGACTTGCTAGACAACTCCAACAATGTGTAAGATCCTATTCAAGGAAAGAGATGGAGAGCAGGAGGCCAACATATGCCCTGTGTGAGACACTCTTTCAATTAGAGATTTACATTTCTTCTACCATATTCTGTTGCAATCTGCACTTTTTCCTATCACCTCACTTTTATTAAAGTACTCAGGGTAACCCCCTGGCGATACAATCTCTCATTTATTGCACAAAGCCTATGCTAATTCACAGACCACCCTGGAGTCTCTATTAATAACTAGCACTGGAATTTCATATCATAAACTACAATGTCTCTATGCAACCCTCTAACTACCTTATGAATTAACCATCATCACACCATTTTACCTATAAGAAGACCAAGGGTCAAAAAGGTGAAGTGGATTGCTGAAGGCCACTTGTCAATTTGGCACAAAGTTTTAATTCTAAATCTCATTTATGTCTACTAAACTACTTTTTCCTGCCTCTTTAAGTGAGTATATAATCCTCTCACTCACGTTGGGGTGAGCAGGATAGAAAAAGAAGCCACATTTTGGAAAGTTCATTTTGTTACCATTTGTTGCTTTCTCCTCACATCTCTGACACCAGTCCCAACAACTTAAGGCGCCTGAACACTCGATCTCGGTTTTCATGCATCCATTCTCTCCCTTGCTAACGTGGAGGATTGTGTGGGCTCCGCTTGCTAATCTCCAATACTCAAGCTCCCCGGGGGTGGACCCTGCCGAGGTGATCCTTCGTCCCTCCCTACACGATGATGAATTGTCCCAGAAGTGCGATGGACCAATTTTAGGAGCCAAAAGAACAAAAACCCAGTGAACTAGTAATCCTGCAACAACAACAAAAAAAGCAAACTGCAAGTATTATCAAGGGTCAGGCCCAAGCATGGAGACACTCCAGACTCTTTTGTGTGTTGGAATTCCCATTGAGACCTTCAGCCGTCCTCTCTGGGTTTTCAGTCTGTAATGTCTTACAGATTTCAGGGCTGGCCTCTGACAGCTCTGACATATCTGAACTAAGGCTAACCTCAGCCAGTTACTTAAAAGCCTGATAAGTTATACTGTACCTGTCAAAGCCTCTCTCCACCAAAATTCTCTCCCCTTCTCAAACGGGGCAACAGCAAAAAAGAAGAAAAAAAGGAAAAAGAAAGTATATCTTCCTCATTTGACTGGCATAACCTCCTCTATTGTTATATTATTTCAACTTCCAATTCATAATCAAAAGAAAATATAGACTGAGTAGTTGAGGGGAAAACATATTAACTCAATTTCCTCCAACATTATAAGCGTTGTTGGCCTCTCTTGGAATATAAATTCCAGGTCTGACCTGGGTAGGAGAGCAAGGAAGCCATGTCTACATTGTCATGAAATAAGCCATATCAATTTGCCCCAGTGGAAGTCATCCCTGCACCTTGTTACCCACCCTCTGTCACTCATGAGGTGACAAACACTTGCCTCAGTGCCACACGCCATCCTCATGGTGGTGCACTTTGCTAGCCCCTGAGTCAATGTCCAGTAAGGGAACCAGAAAAGATCCCAGGGAATCTTTCTGGAAGGTCCTGGAAGAAAAAGAGAACATACTTGGCTCCTCATCTATCTCCAGTTCTGACTAGTAAAGAAATTTTACTTTAGAGGAAGCCGGGCTGGCTCAGCGGGTTAAGTGCTCACTTTGCAGCTCTAGGGACCGAGGACCAAATCCTGGCCCTGGCCTGTGTGGACCCATATGCTGAACTGGGGTATGCTTCCCATGTGGCAGGCCCCCTGCCCAGTTCCCAGTTCCTGCCCTGCGCGGCCACCACCTACCTGTGGGGAGCAAAACCATGTGGAGAACTGATGTCATACAACTCTGGAGACTGCTCTGGGCCCTCCCCCTTCTCTCTGTCTCTCTCTGTCTCTGTCTCTGTCTCCGTCAAAAACAATAAAATCTTTGAAAAAAATAAAAGTATTGCTTTAGATTGTGGAACATTTAGGAAACTAAAAAAACTTACAACAATCATTTATTAGTCAGGTCACTAAAGACTTTTGAAACACCTGAAATTATAAGTAATTTTTATCCTTTCCTAACTATTTGCTGTTAGAAGACATTGAAAATATACATTTCATCTCTTTGCCACAAATTTCTACCTATAAAAAAAGAGGAAAGCTTACTCCTTTCTTTCAAGAGTACGAAAACAGAAAGTAGTTTTGAAGTGCTACCACAGTATAAGAATTGCATAGGGGAAGCTGGAATGGCTCAGTGGGTTAAGCACTCACTTTGCAGCACCAGGACCCAGGATCGAATCCCAGCCCCGGCCCATGCGGACCCATATGCTGAACTGAGGAGTGCCCCCAGTTCAGTTCTCTCTCTGTCTCTGTATCTCTCTCTCTCTCTCTCTCTCTGTCAAAACCAATAAAGATAAAAAAAAAACCTTAAGAAAAAAAAGAATTGCATAAAAGTCAAATGACAAATGATACTGCAAATCATTATCTCTCAGCAAATAAAATTACCCCAGATAGACAAATACAATCAAAAAAAGAAACTTGTAAAGAGTGCTTTCAGGTTAGGCCAGTACACATACATTGGTGTGCTGGGGACACTGGGTCACAGACGACATCCCTGCCCTCTAGATTCAGTGGACCCTCGAACAAAATGAGTTTGAAATGTGCGGGTCCACTTAGATGCAGATTTTGTCAATAAATACTATAGAAATATTTTCTCTTTCTTATGATTTTTTTAACATTTTCTTTTCTCTAGCTTACTTTATTATAAGAATGCAGTATGTAATACATATACAAAATATGTGTGAACTGTATATGTTAATGGTAAGGCTTCTGGTCCACAGGAAGGTATTACGAGATAAGTTTCAGAGCAGTCAAAATATATTCTGGGGATGCCGGGATAGCTCAGCAGGTTGAGTGCTTGCCTTGCAACTGCGAAGTCCAGAGAGGGAATCCCAGCCCCGGCCTGTGCAAACCCATATGCTGGACTACAGTGAAACTAATGACCACCGAGCCCCACAGCGAAGGTTCTCTCCGTCCATGCAGGAGGCCCAGGTTTGGGTCCACCCTGCACGGCCCCACATCCACCTGTGTGGACTGAAACTATGTCACAACTAACGATGCACAACTATGGAGACTGCTCTGGGCCCTCCCCTTTCTCTCTCTCTCTCTCTCTTTCTCTTACCTTCTCTCAAACAATAAAATAAATCTTTTAAAAAAAGTTACACTCGAATTTTCAGCTGCACCTGGAAGTCAGCACCTCGAAGCCCCACATTGTTCAGGGTCAGCTGCATTTCAGTTTCATAATGATTTCTTGTTTCTTACGTGAATAAATATATTCTTATTTAAAATTTAAACAAAAAAGTTTTTTAAAACACCTCTTTTTTACCCCGCCCCACCCCACTTCCAGCCCTCTTCCCCACCAGCCCTACCTTTCCTCTCAAATGTAACTCCTGTTAGCAACTAGCTGTGTGAACTGCTGGGCCATGTTTGGGCCCCTTGCATGTGTAAATGTAGTAGTTGACTTTTAAATAAACAATTTCTTACTCAAGGACTAAGGTCTATGACCTGAGGCACTGAAATATTAAGGTGAACCTGGATGAGAATTTAATCTCTGCAGCCGACTTGTTGCCTTTACACAGAAGCTAACAGCAGGATAATCAGAAAAGAAGTCAGTACTATAGGTAACTCTCAATTATCCGGGGATTTGTTTCCCAGGCTGAGAACTCCTGCACCTCTGCTTTACCAACTGTACATGTGTACCCATGTTTTGGCCCTTTTACCTCTTATCAAGACCTTACCCAGAAAGTAAACCTGTTATGTTCAAAAGCCTCTAAGTATAACGGTTGTTACTTGTTACCGCTTTCATCAGTGTGTTCAAAAGCAAAGGATTTGGATTTGTTTTTATCCTCTGATGGTCTAAAATAAGTCTTGACTTTATCTGTAAATTCTACTTACTCACGCCCCACGCACCTTCCTTCGCTACCCACAAACACCAAGACATTCAGGATTTGGCTTTGGTTGAGATTTATAGGGGTGCATAGCTGAATTTCCCTCTCTAGCCTGATCTGCTCATGTCCAGTTGGCTGGCGTTCAGGGCAAGGTGCCAGACCTACATTTTGGGGAAGAATCATCAGGAGAGATAGGGGCAGATGGGATTTGGCAGCTGTGTGAGATCTGGCATGTGATTTTACGTGTGGTGGTGTTATGTTTCTTAAACTCAGTACATGCACTTAGAAGGCTGTTTATCATCATCACAGACTACACAGGCAGCACCTACTTGGCAACAGGCATTCTGAATGTTGTGCTAAAATAATACTTCAGTGAGCGGCCCAGGAAGTGCATAATGGAGTGGCACTGTGTGGCACTAACACATTATGCTGATCCTGGCATTTCATGGGACACTAGGACATTTTCCTGTTTCTCACAATCAAAAATAATTCTGGAAAGACCTAAGGTACATTTTACAGTGGTTTTCATTTATTCAGCAAAAACAATGACAAGCATATACTTTGAAACACTACTTCTTGAGCTAATAAAAATGAAGACTCAAAAAAATTAATATTAAAACTTGGTCTTCCCTCTGCCTTTCTTGCTTTCTTCTATCATTCACTAATGAGAAACAAAAATACGGTTTATTGTTCTTCTGAACAAAGCTGTTTTGCCTGCTGCTTATAGATTTTTCAGGAATATTTTCCACCTGAGGTTGAGATTTCTGATTTGTGATGACAGGTTCTGGCAGCAGGTTTTTGGAAGAGGTATCTGTATGGTGAAACCCCAGCACTTCATTTAGCCAAGTATGCTATTATATTGCTGTCATCAGAACAGATGCCCATGTATCACTGGAGAGAATAATGGGGTCCCAAATATATTTTTTAAAGAATCCAAATAAAACACTTGGGGTGTTTTAGGAAGTCAGCAAAAATAGAGCAAGTATGGATGCTTGTCCTTTAAATTCATCAAGTCGCTTACAAAGTTCAAGGTGGGTTGATGGAGTGTATGGTTCATCTGATTCTGAACAAGGAGTTTGATTAAGAAGCGTAACGAGGTCCCATCAGGAGACTTCCTTTCCGAGTGGCTGAAATTCCTCTGGGGTCAAACGAAGCGGGCAGGCCATTGACCTCAAAGGCCCCTTCAGATCAAGAATTCTTAGGCTGCCAGCAGCGTTCTCCCTACTTGGCCTTTTCCCCAGTAATGAAGTTATTAGATTAGAAGAGAAGTCACTCGAGGTGTGGGTTTGTAGTGTTTTAACCAACGGGTAACTTTTTCCCTTCTTCCTCGTCAATGAGTTGCTGAAAAAAATCATTTCTTTGAGTAAAAATGGTAAATAATAATGGGGATTGCTTACATCGTTGTTGTGAAGAATAAACAAGATAATGCATAGGGAACCCTTACCACAGTGATTGACCACAGTAAGCAATCAATAAATGTTAGTTAGCTATTGTTGCATTAGTGACAACTCAATTTATATATTCCCTTTAATTTATGAAGCAAGTTCACGTTACTTCACTTAATCTAATCTTTGAACACGTATTTCACATATTTAATGAAAGCCTACTGTGATGTACAAGACACTGTTCTGAGCACTGAGAACACAATACTAAATAAGAGGCCCTACCAACACAGAATATATGTTCCGGTCGGGGAAGGAAAAGGGTGAACAGGAAAATATGATAGGGTGAGAGGATCAGGGTAAGTAGGGGCGGGATTTGCTATTTTATGTGGAGTTATCAGGGAAGGTCTCTCTAATGAGGTGACATTTGAGCGCTGCCTGTGAGAAGTGAGAAGTGAGCCCTGTGGATACCCGTGGGAGGGCATTCCAGGTGGAAGCAATAGCAATGCAAAGGCCCCGAGGTAGGAAGGCACTTGACATGTTCAAGAAAGAAAAAGAAGGTCCATGTGCTGCAGCCATGTGGGGTGGGGATAGTGAGAGACCAGAGAAGGAGGACCCATGGGGCTGGAGCATGGAAGGATTCTGTTTTTTTCTTCTCTGAATGAGATACAAAGCCTTTGAAGGGTCCTAAGCACAGGAGACACTTAATCTGACTTACACATTAAATAGATCACTCTAGCAGTAACGTGAAGAATAGACTGAAATGAGGCAGAGGCCAAACAACAAAGGAAGCCGTTGTCCTATTTCAGGCAAGAGAGGCTGGAGAGTCCTGGTGAGCAGTGGTAGAATGGAGAAATGGTCTGACTCTAAAACAATCTTTAAGGTAGTGCTGACAGGCTTTGCTGATAGGTTGGAGCTAAGGAAGGAGAGAGAGAAATCAAGGGTGACTGACGCCAAGCATTTGGGTCTCACAACGAGAAGACAGAGTTGCTGTCAACTAAAATGGGGAAGACACTTACTTGACACTCCCTGTCAGTCAGGTATCATGAATGTGCCCATTTTACAGATAAGGAAACTGAGACACAGAGTGGTTACCTGACTAGCCTCAGATAAAGGCATCCTCACTGACTCAAGACATAGAGAAGGAACCAGTAAATGGCAGTCTCATAAACTCAGATCTTAAGGTAACAAAGCAAAATATATATTTTTCAGTTTCATAAAAATCAAGGAATGCTACTTGTTTCTGGAGGCTACTCATTGGTGTTAGATGCCCACCCCAGGCCAGAAGGGAGGATAACTTCCTGAAGTCTTACACTTCCAGTTCCCCTTGTGGGCCACTGTTCCATCGTGGAAAAGCAATCAGCTGAACTCCTTCCTAAAAATAGAAAACCTGCTGCAAGGCCCGTGGTTAGCATAAGAGCAGAAAAGCATAATAGCTCTGGAGCCTGGGTAGGCACAAGTACAAAGAGTGTAGGGGTTTGTCTGGGTGAGGAAATCTACAGGGACGGGGCTGGGGAGACAGAGAAGAGAGCCCGCACCAACAGAGAACAAACTCATCAACTGAATTCCCACAGGCATCCTGAATCCTTGCGCGCAGAAACCCCAAAGCCCCAGATGCCATGAGGTCTATTAATGGCCCCATTTCCAGGAGAGAAAAGCAAGGCTGGGGGAAGGGAGGGGAGCTGGCCAAAGGCTCCCACAGCCTGAGGACAGAGCCAGCATGGTAGCCTGGTCGGGGTGAGCCTCTAGTCTGCTTTCCCACTTTTCCATGCTACCGCTCAAGACAGAAGCAGGACCAGTGGAAGTTGGATGGCCCAGCTCACCGCTTGCATTAGGTGACACTGGGTTTGGCCCAGTTCCAAGTGCCCTCAAACCTCACAAAAAAATGGCGGAGGGGGGGTTGTGAAAGGGTCAATGGCTAGACTTGGACTACCATGGTGTTAAAAATCAAAGCTTCTGACCAGTTTACTGGAGAAGAAGATTGCTTCAAATATGAGCAACGGAATATCCAAGAGCCCATTAGCAAGGCTGGGGGAACTCCATAAGGATTTCTTCAAAAAATAACTCTACCTTCTGCATCCAGTTACAGTGTCTCCAGTCTGCTTAGGAAGAAGCTGCCAAGAGGCTTGATCCTCAAAGGGGAGGGAGAACTGCATCAGTCAAATAAGTATTTATTCAGTGCTGACATGCCCAGAACTGTGATAGGCCAGCAAGAAATCCTGGTCCCTGTCACCAATTTGTTTATAATCTGGCTAAACAGAGATGGACTCACATAAAATGCTTTGTAAGCAATCCACGAAGATTTCACCGAAGGCTACCCTGGAATGGGTACTTAACAAATATTTGTTGAGGGAATTGTTTGTTAAAACTGAAGTTCAGATGGAGGAGAGGTTGGGGCCTTGGAGTTGCTGGAAAGGCTCTGCGGCTCAGGGTCAGATGTGAGATGTATGCTGGGTGGAGGTTTTAGGACAAGGGAAAAGTAGGAGTATAGCTTTTATCACCACTAAATCCTGCGGAAAGTGAATAACTGACCCAAGATGGCTGTACAGCCTTAGGTCTCAGTTGAATACTCATTTCTGATGTACCATAGATAGATGTCCCATGATCTTTCTTACTTACACAATGACCCAGGGCCAAATAAAATGGCATTCTTATCCAAAGCACAGACTACATGAGCGGGTATCAAGAAATCTCGTGACTTTGGCCTGCCTACCATTGGAGAGGTCCTGTTACTAGATGGAGAAGATGCTTTTTGGCAGCAGGCTACAAGTTTCTTTACTGTGTGCACTGAGCCGTCGGTAACACATGCGTGAGTTAGTTCTCTAAGGATCTATCCAGGAGGATTTACCCTACAGCTAAAGAAGCTTAAGCTGAGGACCCCCCTCTAGAGAGGCACCCATTCCAAGGCCTGGGAAGGGCCCAGAGTGTGTTCATACGGTCGTTGTTTGTAAAATAGGCAAAACCAATATATTTTAATGTCAATCAGTTAAACCCACTTTCTGTTTCCACTTCTCTTTTGCTTCTCTGTGTCAGGTGGACTTGTGGGGAGCCCCACATTTGTGAGATGAGGCACATGAGGATACATTTATTGAGGATTTAGTTAGATATATTGGTGTGGCTTACAGTTGCTTCTGTGTATACTTAAGTTATTACTAAGCCATCCTGGTATAGAAATGGCTTCTAAGAGTACCTTCACCCATCTCCCTCCCTAGTATTGTGATAGGAAGGGTCAGGGAAAAGGGGGGATTTGCAATATGCCCATGTCCAGTGGTGCCTGGCACCTGAAGGACATGGGTTGTGGAGGAGCAAACAGGTTTGAAATTAATGAAGCCAGAAGCTGGCTTGTGAAAAATTCTCCCAATTGTCAGATGTGTAAATGAGAAGGTGAAGATTAGGTTCTCACTAACACCTAGTCAAAATGGACCTTTCCTGTAAAGAAGGGGGTTGAAGTCGGGAACACTAGATACATCATGGAGTTCTTTAATAAAAGTAGCTTTTTTCCCCCCCGGACATGGAGATGTTTATGGTCATTTTTCTAAATGTGATTTGTTGTGATTTTTCTCATTCTAAATAAAAATTCACTTCATGCCTACGTTTGTATTTGTAATTTTCTATTGTTTGCCTAAAGATCTCTCAAATTACATAAGCTCCAGGCCCCACAAAACCTTGATCCAGCTCTTGAATGTCCATAGTACCTTATACCCAAAAAATCACTGGTACCAGGACCATGGAAGACACTGACTTTCGTTCTGGTAGAGACAGGATGTTACCATGTTTAGGAGCAGACATGCTGGAGCCAGACCTCCAGGTTTGTACACATGGACCAGTCTCAGAAGGCACTTCATAAATGTTCAGTTATTGCTTTAAACATGTCATCTCTTGTTTCAAATACTTATGCAGATACAGTAATTAAAAGATATAGAATTTTAAGAAATCATCTGTAATCATATTTTATCTAGAGCAATCGTTAAATAAAACACCACTTTAAAAATAAAGAACGAATTGAATTGTGTGCTCATTCCATTTGTTTCACTCCACATGGTAGAGTGAGGATGGACTGCAGGTGCCAGATGAAGTCAGCTTGAATAAAGCAGTGTGAGCGAGAGAGAAAGAATATGTGAAGGTCACTAATAGAATGATCCTCCCTCGCCCCAACGCTAAGGCCAAGAGCAGTTACGGCAGTAACAGTCCTTTAATTCACTCAGAGGATTTTACTGACCCCTTGTGGAAGCGACAGGTTAGTGTACTCAATGAAAATCCCAATTCGGGGAACTTTCCTACCTACAATTCTTCAGGAAAAAATTCGAGGAGCAGAAAGGTGAGGTAGGTTACCAACTGCCTAGGTTCTTTCCACTCAACTTGAAACTCTCACAGTTACTTCTCACACCAACGTTTCTCCTGATACACATCAGAGCTTGCATCAAAGGCAGGAGGTGTGTGCTGTCAGTTTTATGCCCTTTGGTTGTTTAAAAACGGAAAAGAAAGGGGGAGGGAGGGAGGGAGGGAAAAAAAAGAAAACCAACTTTGGATCCTAGCACAGCTACTATTATAAATGAAAGACTATGAGCAAGTTGTTTCACCTCTCTGGGCTTCTCCATCCTCACAGGTAAAATGAAACTCCACAGGGTTAGTGATTGAGTTGGATGTCTGTGAAGTGCCTATGCATGGCACATAGTAGGTGCTAAATAGATGTTTATGATGTCATATTTACTCGTTACCCTGATGCTCATTAAACGGCTACTTCAGACTCCTGCACTGAAAACATTGTTTAAAGTTTCTCTTCGATGAACAAGTTCACTTGAGAGCAGGTATGACCGACCCATCTCTGACAATGCACAGATACAGAACACTTCTTGTCCAAGAAGCTTGAGTTCCCTTGTGCACGGAGAATTCCAGGGGAGGGATGTAGGGAAGCAGGGCACAGAGACCACCACCTGCCGCCTCCAGTGGAGCCGGCAAGATGGGCCTGGGCTCTGGTGTGTGTCTTCATTTACGGTATCTTTCCATAGGAAATGCCTGAGATCCCACTCAGAACTAAGTGCTCTTTGCTATGACCAGAAGGTGACAATTTCTATTTTCCCAACCTGTAGTTAGAGGCTCCTAATGTTCTGGAATAGGAAATACTCAGCGTTGCTGGGAGGATGTGCTCTCCCAAGCAGTGAGATAAAAAGACAGAAAGGGCATTCTAAAGGGTGTCCCAAAATTCACGCAAGATTTGAATTTTGCGTCATTTGTGTGGTAAAGTGTTGCCAAAAACAACAAAGACAGCGTGACAGCTGACAGTTCAGGGTTATTAAAAATGGAGCGCTACACAAAAGAACAATGCATTTTCATTGTTGAGCATTGAAAATTTACAATTTTTAATTATAAACCTGTTTTCTATCAAAATTACTTCTTGGGTGAATTTTGGGACACCCTTTAGAAAGCGTTCTATAGTCCTGAGAGGTCTCAGTATTTTAGTGAAACTGCCCCTGAGCTGTCACCTTCACAAGTGCTTCTCAGTATTTGTTCCCCTTAGACGATACAGAAGGCTACAGGGGACTGGAGTCAGGTACTGGTCTTCCCCCAAGTGGAAGCTTACAGTGGGCTGGAGTTAGATATTTTGTCAGTTAGACTGGCAAAATTGTTTCTCTTAAGAGTGGGCCTTGTTAAAGTGAACAGAATGCTCTGGGTCTATCAAAATGGCTGCTTTTCCACTCCTCCTGCCAGAAGCAGAAGGGTTGTTTGTTTTTCTCTGACCTTCACTGTGACAATCTGGTAGGCCTCTGAGCAGTCAAATTCAGCACCATCACCCCACCCCTTTAACTCTGAAGTTAATCCGCACTGCATCTCCAGCTATTGGTCAATTGCAGTTTAGGGTTTCCTACCCTGCTACTGGTTCCAGCATGGGTTTCAGCTCCTGGGCTTCTGTTCCAGTTAAGCTGAGATTTTCCTATCAGCCTGCCTGTGCCCATGATTTTTGGAACAGTGGCTGACACTGTGGCTTCAATTCTCTGAAAGATCAGTTTTAATTTTGTTCAGCTTTTTTGTTGTGAGGACAGGGGTGTCAACTTTCAATTTCCTTACAAAGAGGACCAGAAACCATAAAGGCAAATTTGTTTTTAAAGGATTTGACAACTACTGAGTTAATATAGAGGTAAGACTGAAGTGGGAAGTGACTCTCATTGTGAGACGATACAATGCTTCTGATACCCAGGAGCAGATGGGTCGTTGACAAAATCAGTGGGACAGAGATGAGGACTGAATTCAAAAATTATTTCCAAATAATTAGATGTGATAAAAAGTATTCAAATATAGTTGAAGTTTCTAGTTTAAGAAACTCAGTAATAAGATAGTATGTACAGGAAAAGCTGGGATGGCTCAGTGGGTTAAACACTTGCTTTGCAGCTCCGGGGTCCAAGGATCGAGTCCCAGTCCCAGCCCATGTGGACCCACGTGCTGAACTGGGGTGTGCTTCCCATGTGGGAGGCCCTTGGTTCAGCCCCCAGCTCGAGCGGGCGAGCCTCCCATGCAGGAGGCCCCCAGCCGTTTCTATCCTGCGCAGCAGGGGTGGCCAACTTTTCTGTATATAAGATCTACTTTTTATCTTAAAAGTGTGTCGCGGTCGACTTGTTGTCATAGGCGTAGTCTAAGGGGGAAGAAGGGGTGTGAAATGCATACTATGTTTATACACTGTGTTTCAGTATAAGGTGCATTCCAGCGAGGTATGGGTAGATAAGTAAAATATATGTTCAAAACTAT
>PVKE010043406.1:0-13389 GCA_004027555.1 Craseonycteris thonglongyai | reverse complement strand
TGCTAGGGTCTAGGAAGTTAGGGCTTCTGCTTTCCTTTTGGATTTGGGGCTATACTTCCTTCCACAGGTTAGGGAAATTTTCATCCACTACTTGTTTTAGTAGACTCTGAGAAGATTTCATCTCGCTTCCTTCTGGTACCCCTATTATTCTAATATTGTTCTTTCTGATGGAGTCAGAAAGTTCTTGTAGGGCTCTTTCGTTTCTCTTGATTTTCCTTTCCTTTTCTTCTTCCCTCTGTGACATTTCCATGTTTGTATCTTCAATTTCACTCAACCTTTCCTCTAGTTGGTCAGCCCTGTTTCCTATGCTGGTCAGTTCTTTTTTCAGCTCTCCCATGATGCCTTTAATTTCAAGGAGTTCCTTTTGGTTCTGCTCTAGCTTCTCAATTTTGTTGGTAAAGTACTCATTTTGCTCAAAAAATTTCTTGTTGAAGTCATTTAACTATGCCTGGGTACTTTGCCAGCATTGAGTGAGCTCTCTGAGTGTCTTGATTAATGCAGCCCTGAATTCTGTTTCACTTAGATTTGATTCCAAGTGTGCAAGGTCCTTTACTAAAGACTGCCCCTGATCTTCTGGAGGGGCTTTGGATTCTGAGGTGTGCATTGAGTTTGATGTGGTTCTTTTTGCTTTACGCATGCGTCTGTTTTCCCTCTGGGAGGTTGCCTATCAGATGGGCTTCTCTTTATTTTTTCTTTTGGGCTCAGTTGTGGGAGGAGGAGATTTTGGGAGAGGGTTGGGGGAAGCAGACAGCTTCTGTGTCCTGGGGCACTTCAGGTTGCTATCTTAGCTGTTAGATAGCAGGGTAGTAAAGGTGTGGCCTGGGGTGGGGGCATGTGAGTAGGAGCTAGGGCGGGCCTGGGACAGAATAGCAGATTCCTCTTTCAGCAGGGGGGCTGGTGGTTCAGTGCGGGCGGGGCGCAGGAGCTCTGGTCTTTCTCTCCTCCACCTGGCTCCCCTCCTTCAATCGTATCTGTAAGCCACACCCACAGGGCAGCACTTGGATGGGCTGGGGCTTGGCAGAGGCCCTGGTCGGCTGCGCCGTCCCGCGTGCCGGCAATGACACCATGGCGACCCAGTCGGCAGCCCAGTTGCACGTGTGGGCTGCAACGCCCCAGAGGCCTGGTGGGCGGGACGCCAAAAGCCCAGTTGCGCACTCGCGAGCAGGCAGCAGTGCTGCAGCAGCCCGGTGGGCAGGGCGCCGAAAGCCGGTCTTGTGCGCAGGAAGCGGCGCTGCGGCGGCCTGGTGGGCAGGGCGCCAAAAGCCCGGTAGCGCGCTGGTGAGCAGGCAGCGGTGCTGCAGCGGCCCTGTGGGCGGGGCGCCGAAAGCCCAGTTGCACACTTGCGCGCTGGCAGCGGTGCCGCAGTGGCCTGGTGAGCGGGGCACCAAAAGCCCAATTGCGTGCTGGCAAGCAAGCAGCAGTGTCCCGGCGGCCCAGTGGGCAGGGCGCTGAAAGCTCAGTTGCGCACTGGCACAGGTGCTGCGGCGGCCAGGTGGGTGGGGCGCCGAAAGCCCGGGTGCGTGCATGCAGCGGCGCCGCAGCGGCCCAGTGGGCGGGGCGCCGAAAGCCCTGTGTGCACAGGCCGTAGCTCGGGCGGCAGCCGCTCTACACTCCCGGCTCTGTTGAGACCGCCGGATTCACTCCAAGCACGTCCCATGCAGCTGTGCCCACTCAAGCCCCAGCCCTCACTCCAAGAGCCCTGTCCTCAGAAGGCGCTCCCTCACAGTCAGTCTCCTCCGTAAATCAGGGGTGCTGAGCTGCTGTGGGCTGGTGCCCTGCTCTCGCCCCGCCCACCGGGAAGTGCCGCCGCCCTGCCCCACAGTCCCTGCTCCACTTTAGGCTCTGTGACCTGATTAGGGCACTGCGTGCTGTCCCTTGAGTTCGGATATTAAATTGTCCACAGTCTTGTGGGGCTTCCACGCTCCCTAGGTCTCGGCTTCCAGCCCGCCCTCGATCCAGCTCCACTGTGACCGTAGTCCCCCAATCCCCCTTTGTTTTTGCCAGCCCCGGGCCGCGCTCCGAGTCTCTGTCCCCGAACCGCTGCTTCCCTTTTCCTCTCCCACTCTCCCCTTTCTTCTCTAACCTTTGTGTGTTGTTCCGTGTTGTGTGGTTCTCTTAGTTGAGGTTTCTTCTCAGGGTTTCCCCTGTGGATTCCCCTCTGTTCACAAGGCCCTTCCCAGGCAGTTATCGGCGTGCTCCTCTCATGCCGCCATCTTTTCTACTTTTTATCTTAAAAGTTCCATTTATTTTTATGTTATTTCTTTTAACAGCCATCTCACAGAATTTTATTTCATATAAACAACTTTTTGAAGCCAGACATAGCATGAGTTTCATAATTTTAAACTGCTTGAACATCTGAATAACTAGTAAGTATGTTTTTCATATATAAAACAGCTCCCACTACATTTGTGAAATACCTAACCCTAATAAATGTCTTCTATTTTAGAGTTTGGGTAATTTAAGCTTCTTTCCTTGCCAAAAATAATATTGCCACATGGTACAAAAAGCATAAATAAATAAAATAGGATTAGAATGTTCATGTACTTGCTTCCATATAACTGCATTTTATATCAGTGAATGTGATCTATCACAGTGTCACTTAATCTAAGCCTTTAGCAATGATGGCAGGTGTTGCTATGCAAGTGCCACATATATTTTCCTATAAAGTCTGAGTTTTGGAAAATTAACTTGCAGGTATTTTTGTTTCATGACATAAGGAAAGTGAGACTAACTTTCTCCATAAATATTAGAAGACTGACTTACAGAAAATTTCAGTGTATTGGTCATAATCCCTCTGAACATAGGCATGCCACGTTAGTTTAAGGTTTGGTAACAAAGCAACTGCAACTGTTAAAACAATGTGCTAACTATGTTAGAGTTAAGATACAGTGGTCTTCATTCTAGGAGTATATGTCGTGCCAGGAGTATCTGCTGTAAAACATCTGATTTCAAAATCCTATTATTGCAAACCAAAAATGTTTTGGAAACTCTCCAGGGACCATCGGTGTGTTCTGCTCTGCTTGTAAATCACTGTGCATCTTGAGATTATAGTCTTGGGTGATGTGCAGTCTAGTTATTTTGCTATGGCTGAAATGACCCAGCTTGTTTTTGACGTCAACCTATCAAATCCGGGCCTCGTGTTCTAAAATACAGCACATTCTTCATGCTTTGTGTGGGAGAAAGGCTGTCATACAACAAGCTGTGTTTGCTGCTCATGTCAGGACAGTATTGGCCAGGATTCCAATGTGAAACCTACAGTAAGCTAACCTGCTTGAGTTACTTTCACATTTAAAACATTTATTAGTAATTGTTTGGTTAGGTTAAGGAGGGCTCAGATTTTTGTCTATTTTTTTGTATTGCCAAGTAAGATGTTTTTTCTTCACAAGAAAAAAAAAAAAAAAGAAAAGACTGTTTTTTCCCTGAAAGTTACTGATCTTGGTGCTTTTTGCTTTAAAGTGTGTACCCCAGCTTCTGATCTTCGTGAGGATTTTTGGTAGTGTATAGAGTAATAGTAAATTTTATTCTGGATGACTCAAATGCTTTCTGAGTTACACTTGACCCTTGAACAGCATGGGTTTGAGCTGTGGAGTCCATTTATGCACAGATTTATTCAGTAAATACGCACAATGCTATAAATGTATTTTCTCATCCTTACGATTTTCTTACTAATGTTTTATTTTTGGTGGCTTACTTTATGATAGGAATACAGTGTATAATGCATATAAACATACTAAATACAGGGTCTGGCAGAAATAACACCCTTTTTAAAGTACTAGAGTGTGCTTGAGTATGATATTGTTATGTTACAGAATTACATGCTTCTGATTTTATAATAAAAGATTTGGTACAGAAAACCAGCTCCTAAAAACAGGGCGTTACCTCTGCTGGACCCCGTGTGTGTTAATTGACTGTTTTTGTTGGTAAGGCTGTTAGTCAACAGTAAGCTATTAGTAGTTAACTTTTTGGGAGTCTAAAGTTTCATGTGGAGTTTTGACTGCACACGTATTGGCACCCCTAACACCCACATTCTTTAGGGATCACCTGTATTGATAGTGTTCAATCAAATCTAGCAAAGGGTGTAATAAATAAAAATTAAGATTTCCCAGATTCACTTCCAAGATACTTTATCACAAAAATCATATTTGCTATAATAAAATCAATTGACAGTTAAACAGAAAGACTATTAAACTTAATGAAGTTTATTAAACTTAATAAACTGTAAGGGAAAACTCTTGTATTTATTTTTATTGTTCAAAAGTATTTCTGTGAATGCCAGAGACAATCCGATCTTAGAAATAAAAGAAAAAGGGAATTTAAAATCTGCCCAAGAATAAGCTCACGTATTAGCTTCTGGAGTGACCTCCACTGGTTTGAAGAAAAGTGTGAAAAGCCAATTACTGACATCTCTTATTATCCAGCAGCAGTTTAACATTCAGAATTTAAAAGCAGACAGTAGTGAAACATATTGCAGTCATTCTTAAAACACATTGAATCTTGGCTGTTGTTTCTTTCCCACAACCACGGTACAAGTGGTCCTTGGGGGCCATATAAATCAGCAGGAAAATAGGATTCTATATACTGAGTTTTACAAAGATTTTGCAGACTAAATTCCAAAACTACATTTATTTTATGTCATAAAGGACATACGTAATAGTAAGAAATTGTAAAACGTCATTCTTTTCCATTAACATTTGTCAAGTACCTGCCAGGTACTAGATCTTCCTGAGGGATATAAAAATGATAATAAAGTAATAAAGCTTAATTTAAATATAGACTAAGAGGGTCAAAGAGGTACAGATGATGATGATAAAGAACTAGCATGTGTTTAGTGCCATAGAGAGATCTCAGGTCATACTACTTCGACTAGGCTGAGAGAATTGCTGACTTAGGTAATCAGGTAAGGTTTCATGGAAGATAGGTTGTCATATACTGGAAAAGAATGGATGGGACTGTGGGCATTGGGAATGTGAACAAAGGCCATTGGAGGTAGAAGGAATATAATAGCATATGTGCTGAGCGGGTGTGTGCAAGTTTGTTTGGAGTAAAAGTTTCTGTTTGGCAAGGGCACTGAGTAGGAAGAGAAGGGGCTCAGCTATTAGGGGTCTTACATGCCAGCTCAGGGGTTTAAACTTTACTTGATAGGTGTGGAGGAGCTATTAGTTTTGTTTGGACCAGGGAGCAGCGTGGTCAAATGTGTCTGTTATGAGGATGAATCAGGAAGCTGTGCATTGGGAGGATTGGGAATCCTATAGGATACCATAGATTAGGTCCCATTATTAGACTGTCATAGTGATTAGAGGGAAAGTAGAAAGTGGGAGAGGGAGTGGAATAGAGAGGCTGGGTATGTACATGTGACAGTGGTTGGCTCTTGAGAACAAATGAATAAGGGTAACTGGTGGTGTGAAGGTCAAAGGTGACTCTCACCCTAGCTCAGGATGTACTGATCAGATGTTCAACAGATAAATATTTAAGTGAAAGTTTGAGGTGTAGGCGACTGAGAGAATAAGTAGAAATAGGAAAACCAAGAAGTGGTTTGAGGATAATTTATAGTTTAGATTATTGAGTTTGAGCTGCTGGCAGGACATATATATTAAATTGTCCTTAGAGAGCAAAAGTTGCAGAAATGGAAGTTGGCAAAGAAGCTGAACGTAATAACATAGATGGGAACCATAAAACAGAAAGGACCAAGACAAGAGCTTTGGATATTATTGCCTAGATTTAGAATAAGAATTCAGAGTCTCTGCCAAAAAAAAAAAAGTGGGTGGGGGGGGGTCGGGGGTGGGGGGGGGATAAAGGTTAAAGAGGCAGAAAATTTTAGAATACGGTAATGGAAACTGATGAAGGAGAAGCGTATTGCCAGTGGGGTTGGGAAATGAAGACATGCCGAGACAATGAGCACTGAGAAAGGACCAGTGCATTTTGGCTTTTGAAGGAACAATTTCGTTCCATGTAAGATTGTAAGCTCAGACGTGAGAGGAGCTGAGGTTTGAGGATTGTTGGGCAATGAAAGGAGAAAGACCAGTGGTCCTAACACCAGCAGGCCAAGAGAAGGGCACCTTTGGGGATCTGGGGGCACACCAGACGTTTTTGTGAGTAAATAGAGAAAACTAAAGATGGACTTGGGGAAGGAGAACGAGACAGCCCAAGACACCTGAGCGGGGGCAGCCCGCCCGCCCCCAGTAAAGCTCGCTGCAGTGATGGAACTACTGTGTGCTCTGTACAGCTCTGTCACCCAGAGCCCCATGGAGCTGGTGAGCGCCTGACGTGTGACGTGTGCCATGGAGCACTCATATTGCTATTCCACTTTATTTTAATGACTTTAAATGGAAATAGTCACATGTGCTCATGGCTGCCTGGTTGGGCAGCACAGACCTAGGGTGTAAGGTAATTTAGGAAAGAGGGACAGGCATTGTAAGATCAGGGGAAAAGCTGAGAGAGAGAGAGGGTAACACTTGAAGGAAGGCATGGTCTGGTGGTTTCATTATTATCCATAAAGTAAGTGGCATTATTTGTGGAGCCAGTAAGGTAGAGAGCAGGGGAGAAGGTTTTCACCAATCCCTGTGGGGACTTCGGTGAAGAATTTACGGTAGACGAGATGAGTGAGCCACATTGACAACCCTCTGTGGTGGGACCGTGCATGTGGTTGAGGCCTCCACGTCCCTCGCTGGGGACTTGTTCAGTAGCATCCCCAAATGTCGACACCAAAGAAGAAGAGGGAGAGAACACATTTAGGGGAATCCTATCAATAGCGGGCATAGCAGAAGACTAGAAAAGTAAATAAACGCGGAGCACAAGATCTGTATGAAGTAAGTAGCAAGTGAAAATCAAAAGGGACATGGTGAGACCTGGAGGGCTGGAGGTCACTCGAAGGGGAACAGCAGATACCTTAGATGGCAGACTGGGGAAGATGAGCAATGTCCTAAAATTTTCACCGTGTAAGAATTGTAGTCTTTGGAGGTCGTGTTTTCAACAGGAAATGGGATTTAAAAAGAAGCTGTTAGGTTAAATGTAAATTGTCAGGTGTGACGAATCTACAAGTTGATGGAGAGATTTCCAAATGCATGGAAAAGAATTTCAGCATCTGCTGATTTTTTTGTTTTGGCTCCCGTGTGCTTGCAGTGGGTCTTTGCTGCAAACTGGCTAACTCAACTTTGAATGTCTCCTCTTTTCTCAACCCAAATTTGAATAGTAAAAACTGGGTTTGTTGTATCTATTTTCAGTGATACCCAAATTCATTAAAGTTGAATTCAGAGTTGGGAAGGACCTGTGACATCTACTCATCTAATGTGTATGAGATCATCTCATCTAATGTATGGGTTTTGTAAACAACACGCTATTACCTCTGGATTAAGTGACCTCGTTCAAGTTTACCGAGCTTGTTAGTGACAGAGCTGAGACCGGACGTTAAGACTCCGCCATTTCTTAGCCGCATAATGTTCTGGGCTGACCCCTAGTGAGCACCTAACGATTGGTACTTCGGAAACACCAAAATACATTGTAGAGTATTATCTGCAGAACATTCCTCTGATTACTTTTTCTGAACTTGAACTTTCAAATGACTAAGCTATTGACCTGACCATCCTGAAAGGAAAATCTTGCAGATTTTCCAGGCACTCTACTGTCTACCTTAGAGACCACAGTTTACTCATTCATAAGTGTTTTGACGTTGAACACACACTCACAAAGATTAATAGGTGGGACTTGTAAAGTGTTAATAAATATAACAAAATCTAGAATTACATCTTGGACTGAGTTCAGATGTGAAAGACTTTGTGCAGCAGCAGGTGTTTTCTCCCCTTCCCCCCCCCCCCCCCCCCCACACACACACACTGTTTAGAGTACAGAGCAGTATGCCCTTCTGGCAGCTCTTTCTCTCTTTCCCTCTCCCATATGCTCTTAATAATAAAGACAGAAAACTACCTAAATAATGTGATCTCAGACAAAAGGGAATTTATTCTTGGAGACCATTAGAACTTTGTAAGGTTACTAGCATTTTCTGTTTCCCTCTAAATAACAATATATTGAGAAATACACTGAAACGACTGGAAATGATCCTGAATATTCTTTATAAAATAATAATGTACTTCACAGGACGATACCGGAAGTGTACTTTAAATGGTCTCTTTTAACGTGGGCCCAACAGTTTTAAATAAAGTGATTAAATGTACAAATCAGTCATGTTGCTGAAAATGTATATGAGAATTGGCCAGTTTATGAGTTGGGGAGTTCAGGCCTTTGGTTTCTGACACCTGAACTCGTTGAAGGGGTTTCTTGAAGAGACGTATGGGCTCAGCAACTCCAGAACGTGTGTTTGCCTTTCTTTTAGGGACAAGCACAATGAAATGGGATTAGCTGCTTTAATAAACTAAACCAAAGTACTGTTCAAATCATCAAAGAATGTTAAATGCCTTCGTTTTCATTTTAATGCTCAAATTCCTTTGGGGGGATTTGTAGGTATTACAGCATTTGGCATACATCTGACATGACATCAGTGTATGCTAAGATTTCAGGGACTGAACTTTTAGATCATATTTACTGGACTAAACACTTCTTCTTTCCCCTTTGTCCCTATTGTCATCTTTTTTCTCTCCAAGATTGGCTCGTTCTACTGGCCAGGAGCTCACATGTTGTCTTTAATACAGTGGTTCTTACGATGTGGGTCCGTAGTATCACCTGGAGACTTCAAGAAAACCAAATTCATGGACCCTCAACCATCGGCCTTCTCACAAGCCTTCCAGGACCTTCTGATTCATACTCAAGTTTGAAATGTTGGTGTGATGGCTAGAAATTCATACCTCCATTTTTTTTTTTTTTTAGCTAGAATCCACATACCATAAAATTCACATTTTAAAGTGTACAATTCAATGGGTTTTAGTTTATTCACAAAGGTATGCAGCCATTACCACTATCTAATTCAGAGCATTTTTATCACCCAAAAGAGATTTCGGACCCATTATCTTCTGTCCCTCCTCCTCAGCTCCTGGCAACCACTAATCTACCTTCTGTCTCTGTGGATTTAACTGTTCTGGATATTTCATATAAATGGAATCACACAATATGTGACCTGTTATGTCTGGCTTTCACTTAGCTTAATATTTTCAAGGTTCCTCCATGTTGTAGCATGTACCAGTGTGTGATTCTTATGGCTGAATAGTCTATCATTGTATGGATAGACTACATTTGGTTTATGCATGCTCCTGTTGGTGAACTTTTGAACTATTTTCTTGGCTGTTATGAATAATGCTGCCATGAACATTTGTGTATAAGTGTTTTTATGAGCATATGTTTTTAGTTCTCTTGAGCATGCATAGTTGACTCTCCTTATCTGTGGTAGTTATGTCCCATAAAACCTCTGCAAACCCTGAACTAGTGAACACTAAGTCACTGCTCCATAGGGAAATTCAGGATTAGGTCACTTCAAGCTTCTGGTCACATTTTTGATAACCAATCAATACATGACCGTTTTTATGTATGTTTAAAGACACCTTATCTAATATATGTTGTTGATCCATTAACATTGAACTCACATCCAACGGTACTATATATAACTCATGCCTAAATGAAGCTTATCTAACATGTATTTTCACCATAAGGCACTTCATGAGAATCAACTGTACCTACGAGTGAAATTGATACGTCATATGAAAATTCTATATTTAATTTTTTGAGGAATTGCCAGACTGTTTTTCATAGTGGCTACATCATTTTATATTCCCACCAGTGGTGTATGAGGGTCCCAGTTTCTCCATATTCTTGCCAATACATGTTGTCTTCTTTAATCAATCTTTCCTTCCTTCCTTCCTTTTTGATTATAGTCATCTTAGTGGATGTGAAATGGCATCTCGCTGTGGTTTAAATTTGCATTTCCTTATTGATTAGTGATGTGGAGCATCTTTTCATGTACATATTAGTAATTTCTATATTTTCTTTGGAAAAATGTATGTTCCAAAATTTTCTTTTTTGGGAGGGTTGGATTATTTGTCTTTTTATTAATGAATTGTAAATATATGTATATGTGTATACATATATATACATAATAGATACTAGCCTCTTAGATGTATGCTTTGTAAATATTTTTCCCATTTGTGGGTTGTTTTTTTTTTTTACTTTCTTAATGTTCTTTGATGTCAAAAGTTTTTTTTTAATTGTAATGAAGTCTAATTTTATCTACTTTTTCTTTGAATGCTTGTGCTTTTGGGGTTGCCTTCTTTAATTTTGAAAGTGCTGTCTTCATATAGTTAATCAACACAGCCTGTTAAAAGAGTTGTTTATACATTTTTATTAAAGAAGTCATGAAGAGTTAGATTACATGGTTTCACTAAATTATCACGTACTTGCCAGTTGATGTCACATTGCAAACTTAAAAGCATTTGTTTGCAGATATTTACAAGGTTTTTATGTTGTAGTCGTGGAATTTTAAACACGGGCATCATCAGGGCCACACATTAATAAAAAGCAGTGTCCAATTCATTAAATGAACTGCTGTTTTTGTTTGGGAAAATTGAAGAGATACACTTATAACTCCTTTAAACAATAGTTTCCTTTTTAATAAAGAAGACTCTTCCTCTATTGAAAACTGTGAACTTTCTGCCCTAAAAAAGCAGGGTCTCAAGAGCCATTTGTGAAAGAACACAAGAATATCCCGGAACTTGGAAATAAACACGGATTGGTGTTTATTTGTGTTAGTTTAAAAGTGGTAGCCCCGCGTGTCAGAAAACTGAGTCTGTGACACTTAAGTTAGCCTAAGCAAGCAAACGATATCAGCTAACATGGCTTTAATCTACTAAGTAACTTTAAATCCAAAAGATCAAAGGAAGTTATAACTAAAAACAGCCCTTCGTGCAATTTCCCCGTAGAAGCAGGAAAAGGCTAGAAATTACATGTCACCTTCATATCCTGGCTTGCTGACCTTGTGCTCAGATCAAGCCCCTCTGTATGCCAGCTGTTACCATTATTAAGACCTTGCCCCTAGGGGTTAAGTAGGAGAAAAAACTCCTGTCCTATAGGAGAGCAAACACGGCAAGTTCCAGCCCCTAACATGCCTAATTCAAAGCAATCTGCATGTGCTTCTCATTCAGTGTGTCCTGCTGCTCTGTGGCTGCCTCCCGACTTCTCTTCTCGCTCTCTGTCGTGCTGGGTTCCTGCAGCCAGTTATGGCTTTTGCTCCTGCAGTCATCTGCAGGCCAAACTGAGCCAGGAAACTTTTCTTCTTTTAACATCAAGGTAATACATTTTCTCATGCTTCTTCTGCGTGTGCGAATTTGTTATTTTGGGAGAATTAATTTAAAAACTGAACTCTGTTCTGTGCTTCCAGGAGTGAATTTAAAATGCCAGCTCACAATTTGTTTTTCAGTGTAAACTCTGTACGGCATCTCAGTACATTAAAATCTTAGGAAGTTTATTTGAATTGTAGCACGGAAAGGTAAGGCAAGCTGTTTCTTAAGGTTTAGTAAAATGCGCTTTCTTTATGAAGATGGGAGGAAATCTCAGATTTAAAGCAGTTTATGTTTCATGCTTTGAGGTTTTTCTTTAACCACTATCTACATCAGGGAATTTAAAAAATATATGTGCTTCTTTGCTTTCTAACTGGTAGCAAAATGGATGCAGGATTGTAGGAGTCACTTTTAGGAATCAAAATATTGTAAGAAAGTAATATTAGCATCTCCCACCTATAAAAATAGAGGGTTCACGAAGGTATCCACTTGGGAGCTAAGCTTCCACAACAAGTTTAATTCTGATCAGTGTTCATTTCAGGTACACAACTTGATATATTTCTCCAGTTGTATTTGAGTTGATTGCATGTTTTATGGATTGTATGTATTTTAATTGTAGCATGGTGACTACATTATAATTGGATTTACTACTTAAAATACAAGTCCAAATGTAGTTACCATCTTTGCTTTGCTTAAAACGAGAATAGATCATTTATATGTGACTGCTAGAAAAATTCAAACTACAGAAACTTGTGAAATATTTGTATGTCTGATAGTAAATATGTAAATTTTTAAAAATCAAAGAGATAAAAGTTTCATACAAACTGAGGTATGTCATGCAAATCATTGACCATAATGACTTTCTTTGGTGAAAATGCAAGAAATAGAGAGCATACTTTATAATTTGATAAAATTTTATTGAATAGGTATTGATGTTGAAAGAAAGGAATGAAATATGTTCTTTTTCCCACAAAAGGGTTATTATAGATGATAATATTTATAATTAAAAAAAATCTCCACTTCTCTTTGATGCCTGGAAAGTTACTAAACTATGTCAATAAGCTCTAAATTAGTGTGTTTCACTTGTAGACAGTGGGTTTACTATTTCCCATGGTTTTAATGTCTGTTGACACAGAAATGTAGAAATACTTTTTCAAATGCCAAAATAAATCTTTTTACATTATTTATTTTGAAATTGTGCATCTCTAATCAAGTATCTTACAACTGTCCTTGCCAAAATCTTGACTATGGGAGAGTTTTATTGGATTATCCTGCATTTGTAACTTTTGTTTTAGTGTGCAGAAATAAGGCAGAGAACTTTTTATGTCTCTCCCATGCTGCATATAGCTTACCTCTTAGACCTGAATTATGGGATTGTGAGGATGAAAAATTTGCATTGATTATTAAAATAATGGATGATGTTTAAGTGTCTGGAAATGTCACCCTGGGTTCAGGCTGGGAGATGATAGGTGTGGTAAAATGGATTCATCCAGCATTGTAATCTAACCCCAGCGGTCTTTGTAGTTTTTACTGAAGCAGTCAACACTTTTTACCAGGTCTTTACCTCTGATTGGGTCAGAGCGCTCTAACTGTGTGACTCATGACTCTTTTCTCTCAGTCTGGCTGATGGACAGACAGCCTTGACATTGATTATGTGGGCATTTCCTATTTTTAAAAATTGTAATTTCTGATCACATCCTAACACAGGAAATAGACAAATGAACTGCTTAGTCTCTCAGCCTTTTGGAAAAGCAACCCTGGAAGTAAATTAGAAAAACTAAACTTGGAAAACAGGGTAACTTTTGTTTCTCTATCTCAATTTCTATTCTTTTATCATTTCAATTGCTATTAAATGGGCTCACATATTAGATTCCAAGAAAACGACTTGCAAGGAGCACTGCAGACGCTTATTACATGCTTGCTAAATAAGGACATTCGCCTATTTAACTGGAAAGTATGATTTAATTACCTTTGTGAGCCAACAAGAATCCCTCATGAACAGTAAATGTAATTTCATTTCATCTAATATATATGAGAAAGCAAAGAGCAGAATTCATGAGCATTTATGGTGATATTTAAGGAAGGAGTAGAAAAAGATTTCTGGAAGGTGTACCCAGATTCCTACTAAGAGCTAATTTACTGGTCCAATTCAAGTAAGAAAGAGTCAAAACTGGAT
>PVKE010043405.1:0-13388 GCA_004027555.1 Craseonycteris thonglongyai | reverse complement strand
AGAAGTGTCTGTTAAGGTCATCTGCCCATTTTTTAATTGGATTGCTTGTTTTTTTCTTGTTGAGTTGTACAAGTTCTTTGTATATTTTTGATATTAGCCCCTTATCAGAGGCATTGTTTGCAAATATTTTCTCCCAGTTGGTTGGTTGCCTCTTTGCTTTGTTGATGGTTTCCTTTGCAGCACAGAAGTTTTTTAGCTTCATAAGGTCCCATTTGTTTATTTGTGCTTTTACTTCCCTTGCCAATGAGGTCAGATTCATGAAGTCCTCCCTGAATCCCAGGTCCATAAGTTTAGTGCCAATGTTTTCTTCTATGCAATTTATTGTTTTCTTTCTTATTTGGTGGTCTTTAATCCATTTTGAGTTAATTTTGGTATATGGTGAGAGATCGCAGTTCACCTTCAGCCATTTGCATGTGGTTTTCCAATTTCCCCAGCACCATTTACTGAAGAGGCTTTCTTTTCACCACTGTATATTTTTTGATCCTTTATCAAAAATAATCTGTCCATAAATTTGTGGGTTTATTTCTGGGTTTTTGATTCTGTTCCATTGGTCCGTGGGTCTGTTTTTCTGCCAGTACCAAGCTGTTTTGATGACTGAGGCTTTGTAGTACAGATAAAAGTCAGGCAGTGAGATGCCCCCAGCTTTATCCTTTTTTCTTAGGATACCTTTTGCGATTCATGTTCTTTTGTGGTTCCATACAAATTTGATGATTTTTTAAAATCTATTTCTTGAAAGAATGACTGTGGGGTTTTGATGGGAATGGCATTGAATCTGTATATTACTTTGGGGAGTATGGCCATTTTAACTATGTTAATTCTTCCAATCCATGAACATGGAATGTCTTTCCATTTCTTTGTGTCCTCTTAAATTCTTTTAAGAGTCTCTTATAGTTTTCAGTGTATAAGTCCTTCACATTCTTTGTTAGATTTATTCATAGGTTTTTCATTTTTTTGTTAGCAGGGGCAAAGGGAATGGATATTCTTATCTCTCTTTCTGAAGTTTCATTGTTGGCATACAAAAATGCAGTTGATTTTGAGACATTGATTTTGTATCCTGCAACTCTACTGTATTTGTCTATTATTTGTAATAGATTTCTGATAGAGTCTTTAGAGTTTTCTATATACAGGATCATGTCATCTGCAAAGAGTGACAGTTTAACTTCTTCTCTCTCAATTCTAATTCCTTGTATTTCTTTCTCTTGTCTGATTGCGCTGGCTAGAACTTCTAGTACTATGTTGAACAGCAGTGGTGACAGGGTCATTCCTGTCTTTTTCCTGATTTTAGGACAATAGGCTTCAGCTTTTCCCCACTCAGTATAATATTTGCTGAGGGTTTGTCATATATGGCCTTAATTAAGTTGAGGTACTTTCCTTCAATTCCCATTTTATTCAGTGTTTTTTACCATATATGGGTGTTGCATCTTGTCAAATGCTTTTTCTGCATCGATTGAGATAATCATGTGGTTTTTATCCTTGGTTTGGTTTATGTGCTGGATTACATTGATTGATTAGCGTATGTTGAACCATCCTTGTGCCCCTGGGATGAATCCCACTTGGTCATGGTGAATAATCTTTTTAATGCATTGTTGTATTCTGTTAGCTAAAATTTTATTTAATATTTTCGCATCAGTGTTCATCAGTGAGATTGGCCTATAGTTTTCCTTTTTGGTATTGTCTTTCCCAGGTTTTGGTATTAGGGTGATATTAGCTTCATAGAAAGAGTTGGGTAGTACTGCCTCCTCTTCAATTTTCTGGAGTAGTTTGAGGAGGATGGGCGTTAGTTCTTCTTTGAATGACTGGTAGAATTCATTGGTAAAGCCATCTCGTTTCAGGCCTTTTGCCTTTGTGCAATTTTTGGATAATTGTTTCAAGTTCTGTACTGTTGATTGGTCTATTGAGGTTATCCAAATCTTCTTGGTTCAGTTTAGGTTAACTATATGTTTCTAGAAATTTGTTCATTTCCTCTAGGTTGTCAAATTTGTTGGCATAGAGTCTTTCATAATAATCTCTTATGATTGTTTGTATTTCTGCAGCATCAGTTGTAATCTCTCCCCTATCGTCCCGTATTCTGGAAACATGAGATTTTTCTCTTTGTCCTTGGGTGAGCCTAGCCAGTGGTTTGTTGATTTTATTGAGTTTTTCAAAGAACCAGCTCTTTGTGGTGTTAATTTTATCTATTGTTTTTCTATTCTGAATTTCATTAAGTTCTGCTTTGATTTTTATTAATTCTTTTCTGCTGCTGGCTTTGGGGGACCTTTCTTGTTCTTTTTCTAGCTCTATAAGATGAGATGTGAGGGTGTTTACTTACAGTTTTTTTTTGTTTCTTGAGATAGGCCTGTAATGATATAAATTTTCCTCTTTATACTGCTTTCGCTGTGTCCCAGAAATTCTGGTACATCATGATTTCATTGTCATTTGTTTCCACAAATGTTTTAATCTCTTGTTTTATTTCCTCTTTGATCCAGCTACTTTTCAATAACATGTTGTTCAATCTCCACGTGTATGTGGTTCTCTCTGCACTTGATCTTTTGGAATTGATCTCAAGTTTCAATGCTTTGTGGTCTGAGAATACACTTGGTATGATTTGCATGCCCTTAAATTTGGTGAGGTTGGATTTCAGTCCCAGGATATGGTCTATCCTTGAAAATGTTCCATGTGCACTAGAGTAAAATGTATAGCCCTTTGTTGTAGGATGGAATGACCTGTAAATGTCAATTATGTCCATTTCCTGCAATGTATCATTTAAAGCTGTGATTTCCTTATTTATTTTCTGCTTGGATGATCTGTCCAGTGTTGTCAAGGAGGTGTTTAAATCCCCTACTATAATAGTATTTTTGTCAAATTCTCCTTTTAGATCTGTTAGTAGTTGCTTTATAAATTTTGGTGCTTCTTGATTCGGAGCATATATATTGATGAGTGTGAGGTTTTCTTGTATTGTCCCTTTTATCAAGATGTAATGACCATCTTTATATCTTATTATTTTTTTAATCCTGATGTCTTTTTTATCAGAAATCAGTATGGCCACTCCAGCTTTTCTCTGACTGCCATTTGCCTGGAGTATTGTTTTCCATCCTTTTACCCTGAGTGTATGTTTGTCCATGTGGCTGAGGTGTGTCTCTTGTAGGCAGCATATGGTTGGATTTTGTTTTTTAATCCAGTCTGCTACCCTGTGCCTCTTTACTGGTGAATTCAGTCCATTTACATTCAGGGTGATGATTGATATATGAGGATATCCTGTGTCCTTTTCTTCTTTCCTTTTTATTTTTTTGTTGTCCCAACTTTTCTCCATTTATTTTGATTTCTGCATTCAGGTCGGATAGCCTCTTTTAGTATTTCTTGGAGTGCCGGTTTTGAGCTGGAAAATTCCCTCAGCTTCTGTATTTCCGTAAAGGCCTTAATTCCCTCCTTCATATCTAAAGGTCAATTTTGCTGGATAGTTAATTCTTGGCTGGAAATTTCTCTCTTGTAATATATTGAAGATTGGGCTCCACTCCCTCTGGTTTGCAGAGTTTCTGCTGATAAGTCTGGTGACAGCCTGATAGGTTTTTCTTTGAAAGTTATGTTTTGTTTTTCCCTGGCAGCCTTGAGGATTCTTTCCTTGTGTTTGCTTTTTGTCATCTTCAGAATAATGTGCCTTGGAGAAGATCTGGTAGGGTCTAGGTAGTTATGGCTTCTGCTTTCCTTTTGGATTTGGGGCTGTAATTCCTTCCACTGGTTAGGGAAATTTTCATCCATTATTTGTTTTAGTAGACTCTGAGAAGATTTCATCTCGCTTCCTTCTGGTACCCCTATTATTCTAATATTGTTCTTTCTGATGGAGTCAGAAAGTTCTTGTAGGGCTCTTTCATTTCTCTTAATTTTCCTTTCCCTTTCTTCTTCCCTCTGTAACATTTTCATGTTTGTATCTTCAATTTCACTCATCATTTCCTCTAGCTGGTCAGCCCTGTTTCCTGTGCTGATCAGTTCTTTTTTCAGCTCTACCATGATGCCTTTCATTTCAAGTAGTTTTTTTTGGTTCTGCTCTAGCTTCTCAATTTTGTTGGTAAAGTACTCATTTTGCTCACAAAATTTTTTGTTGAGCTCATTTAACTGTGTCTGGGTACTTTGCCAACATTGAGTGAGCTCTCTGAGTGTCTTGATTAATGCAGCCCTGAATTCTGTGTCTCTTAGATTTGATTCCAAGTGTGCAAGGTCCTTTACTAAAGACTGCCCCTGATCTTCTGGAGGGGCTTTGGACTCTGAGGTGTGCATTGTGTTTGATGTGGTTCTTTTTGCCTTACGCATGACTCTGTTTTTCCTCTGGGGGTTTGCCTATCAGATGAGCTTCTCTGTATTTTTTCTTTTTGGGCTCCGTTGTGTGAGAAGGAGATTTTGGGAGAGGGTTTGGCGAAGCAGACAGCTTCTGTGTCCTGGGGCACTTCAGGTTGCTGTCTTAGCTGTTAGATAGCAGGGTAGTAAAGGTGTGGCCAGTGGTGGGGGCATGTGAGTAGGAGCTAGGGTGGGCCTGAGACATAATAGCAGATTCCTCTTTTAGCAGCGGGGCTGGTGGTTCAGTGCTGGTGGGGCACAGGAGCTCTGGTCTTTCTCTCCTCTGCCTGGCTGCCCCTCCTTCAATAGTATCTGTACGCCATGCCTGCCATGCCCACAGGGCAGGACGTGGATGTGCTGGGGCTTGGCAGAGGCCCCGGTCAGCTGTGCAGTCCCGCGCAGGCAATGATACCGCAGCGACCCTGTCAGCAGCCCAGTTGCGCGCGCGGGCTGCATCGCCCCAGAGTCCCGGTGGGCGGGACGCCAAAAGCCCAGTTGCGCACTCACGAGCAGGCAGCAGTGCTGCAGCGGCCTGGTGGGCAGGGCGCCAAAAACCCAGTTGCACACTCATGAGCAGGCAGCAGTGCTGCAGTGGCCCGGTGTGCAGGGCGCCAAAAGCCCTGTAGCGTGCTGGCAAGTAGGCAGCGGTGCCGCGACGGCCCGGTGGGCTGGGCGCCGAAAGCCCGGTGCATGCACGCAGCGATGTGCATCGGCCCAGTGGGTTGGGCAACGAAAGCCCAGCTGCGCACTTGCGCGCTGGCAGCGGTGCCGCAGCCGCCTGGTGAGTACGGCACCAAAAGCCCAATTGCATGCTGGCAAGCAAGCAGGTTGCCGCGACAGCCCGGTGGGTGGGGCGCCGAAAGCCTGGGTGCATGCACGCAGCGGTGCTGCAGCAGCCCAGTGGGCGAGGCACCAAAAGCCCTGTGTGCACAGGCCGTAGCTTGGGCGGCAGCCACTCTATGCTCCCGGCTCTGTTGAGACCACCGGGTTCACTCTAAGCACGTCCAATGCAGCTATGCCCACGCAAGCCCCAGCCCTCACTCCAAGAGCCCTGTCTTCAGAAGGCGCTCCTTCACAGTCAAACTCCTCCATAAATCAGGGGTGCCAAGCTATTGTGGGCTGGTGCCCTGCTCTCACCCCGCCCACCCGGAAGTGCAGCTGCCCTTCTCCACAGTCCCTGTTCCACTTTAGGCTCTGTGATCTGATTAGGGCACTGTGTGCTGTCCCTTGAGATCTGATGTTAAATTGTCCACAGTCTTGTGGGGCTTCCATGCTCCCTAGGTCTCGGCTTCCAGCCTGCCCTCGATCCAGCTCCACTTTGACTGTACTCCCCCATTCCACTTTGTTTTTGCCAGCCCAGGCCGCGCTCCGAGTCTCTGTCCCCGAACCACTGCTTCCCTTTCCCTCTCCCGCTCTCCCCTTTTTTCTCTAAACTTTGGGTGTTGTTCTGCGTTGTGTGGTTCTCTTAGTTGAGGTTTCTTCTCAGGCTTTCCCCTGTGGATTCCCCTCTGTTCACAAGGCCCTTCCCAGGCAGTTATCGGCGTGCTCCTCTCATGCCGTCATCTTTGATCTTTCCAATAATTACTTTTAGATTACTAAATACCTTTTGCTAAAATGTCACTGAGAAGTGATAATCAAAATTAAAATAAAGGAAATTATTAATTTGTCACTAAGGGATCATAAGTAAAATTTATGAACCAGTTTTAGAAGTACAAAACATTTTTTCAAAAAATTTTTTGTCTGTCATTGAAATCAATTTCTATTTTGATTGCTTGTTTATTTTGTTCTTTAGATTCTACAAATAAGTGAGATCATATGGAATTTATCTTTCTCAGTCTGATTTATTTCACTTAGCATAATAACTTCTAGTTGCATGATTTTATTCTTTATGCCCAAGTAATGCACCATCATGTAAATGTACCACAGTTCAATTATCTAATTATTAATTAATGGGAATTTAGGCTATTTCAGTATCTTGGCTATTGTGAATAATGCTGCACCAAACATAGGGGTGCATATATTTTTTCCAATTAGTATTTGGAATTTTTTGGATAAATTCTCAGGGTGGAATTTCTGGGTGATATGGAAGTTTAATTTTTAGTTTTTTGGGAAACTTCCATGCTGTATTTCATAGTGGCTTGAAAAATTTGCTTTCCCAGCAGTAATGTACAAGGTTCCCTTTCCTCCACCCCTTTGCCAATACTTGTTCTTGGTTGATTTATCGATGATAGCCATTCTAACAGGAGTAAGGTGGTATCTTTGAATCTATAGATTGCTTTGGGTATGTATTATGGCGATTTTAACTATATTACTTATTTTTATTCATGAGCAAGGTTAGTGTTTTCATTTATTGGTATCTTCTTTGATTTCTTTCTTCAGTGTCTTATAATATTTTCAGTACAGGTCTTTTGTTTCCTTGGTTAAATTTATTGCTAGGTGTTTTATTTTGTTTTATTTTTGTTTCAATTTTAAATGAAAAAAATGTAAGGTCTCTTTCTGCTAGTTTGTAATTGGTGTATAAGAATGCAACTAATTTCTGGATATTAATTCTGTGTTCTGCTACTTTACTAAATCATTTATCAGTTCCAACAATTTTGGGGTTGAATCTTTGGAGTTCTCCCTAAATAGTTTCACGTCATCTGCAAATAATGACAATTTTGCTTCTTCTTTTATTATTTGTATGCTTATTATTTGTTTTTCTAGTCTGATTGCTATAGCTAGGACTTCTAGTACTGTTAAATAAGAGTAGTGATAGTAGGCTTCCTTGTCTTGTTCCTGATTTTAAGGGGAATGCTTTTAGCTTTAGTCATTGCTTTTGAGTTTGGTGAGTTGGGTGGGGCAGGGAATGATGCATGATGTGTATAAGGAATCAAAACAGAAAAGAGCAGGGAAAATATTTATATCTACTCAGATGTGCGTTATACTTCCAAAACCATAAAAGAATTTGGCTCCTGCTTATTCCCCTTTACATTGACCCTCAACAGAAAAAAATAGTTAAAATAAATCTAAAGACATAACAGTGATTGAAAACAAAAAACATGGTCAAATGACTTTTTTTTAATTTTATTTTGAGACTGGGACAGTAGTTGTGAGATTGGTTATTGCTCATTGTTAATATTTTTCTAGAGTTAATTTGACTATTTTCATTAATTTTTCCAGTCTCAAGAAATAAATAGCATGTAACTTTTTTATAGTTTACAGAGATTTTTTTTGTTCTCTCTTCATATGTATGAGTATGTTCTTTGTTGAATATTCATTCAGTGATGTTATTGATCAGAGAGTTCCTAGTTGGTAATTTCTCTAGTCATAATTTATCTAGTCAGAGTAGAAGGAGGTGGTATTGTCAAGGCAGCACTGAGGGAGCCCAAGTTAATACAAGGCTGACCAGGTAGAAGGAGGGAAAAAAGTATTGTGATTTGGGCCTCCTCAGACTCCCTTCACCCTTCATTGTTTCCCATGACAGAATATGACCCAAAAGAGAAAAACGCGGGTAATAGAGCCTGAAAAATGTACTTCTCTGCAACCCTGTCCATGACAGAGAACATAAGAGTGAATGTGAGCAGAAACAGGCAGACAGTTGTCTGAGTAAGTAACTAGAACAGCACCAAATAGAACTATAATTTACACAACCTATGGCTGACCAGTAAGCTGAAATACAGACAAAATTTTGACATTCGGGGAAGCCAGGATGGCTCAGTGGGTTAAGCTCTCACTTTGCAGCACTGGGGACCGGGGATCAAGTCCTGGCCCCAGCCAGTGTGGACCCATATGCTGAACTGGGGAGCTCCCCCAGTTCAGTTCTCTCTCTGTCTCTGTATCTCTCTCTCTCAAAAAAAAAAAATTTTGACATTCACAGGATCCAGTGAATCATGGTTCATATATGCAGTCATATATTTTTATTGTGTCATTGTTGGCAAATACTATTGCCTGTTTTCCTTGATTTCTTATGTATTTAAATATATATATATATTTTAATTTCTAAATAAAATAAAACATTCAAAATATGAGGAAATGGAGATGCATAAATGATATTCTCTTCTTAGGATACTATAAAAATTGCACTTGAAATCACATTTAAGTAAACACAAAATTATCCCTGAAAGTCATTATTGTGTTGTGACCTAAAGTTATCTTTTATATTTCAGATTTTTGCTTAACAACAAATTATCTAAAAGCCCATCTGGGAGCTTTTCTCATTTGGATTTTTAAAATAGACTATAAGTGAAAGCAAATACACGAACACTAAACTTTTTTATTTTATCCAAAATAGATAAATGTCAAGTAATGACTTGCCTCTGTCTCCTTTTGCCATGAAAGATCATTTTGGTTCTAGTGTGTTAGGAAAAAAATGGTTTTGCTAACTGCAGATAGAACACACAGTTTACTGAGCTTTCATGTATTCTCTTAGAAGTGAATTTAAAAGGAATATTGATGATAGAAGTTTTCTTTGGTTCTCAGTAATTTTCCTGCTGGGCAAGTATAGACTTCGAAGACCTCCTTTTCCTTTCACTTTTATTAAAAAAGAAAGATGAGAAGTTGCAAAGACTGTCTAACTCTTCTAACCAGGCTTCAGAAGTTTTTCCTTGTCATACATACATGGTTGTATATGTATATATCATACATATATGGTTACCAGTACAGTTCATTTCCAAGTATAACTAAAATCCCGATCTCAATCCTCTCATATTTTTATTTGTCTCAGTTTTCTATGTGAATTATTTTCCTTTACTCTGATCTGTCTCTTCACTGTGATCTGTATGCATACTTTTCTCCCTTGTTTATATTATTTTTTTTTATTTTTATCCTCCGTACACACAGATTTAAGCTCTAGTGACTAGTTAAAGGTTAAATGTCCATTTTTTCAATGCTAGTTGAAAAGTACATGGATAAATCAGAAAGGTGTATCTCTCATCTGTTCTTGAGTTCACTTCGTTGTTACTTTACTGAGGTTTTAGACCCAGATTCAGGTTCATGAGCAATGGAATGTTGAGATTAAGTAAAAATAAGAAAATTGAGGGAAATAAATCTGTGTTCAATTGTTACTTGAAAATAATGCTTGGAATTTTTGTATTGAAAAGACCAAAAATAATCAAGACGACTTGATCCAGTTATAGTTTATTTTTATTTTCAAGTTTATACTTCCTATTTTCTTGGCAGATACATGTGATGCTGCCTTATGGTCTTTTTTTTTTCTTTTGGCTTCGCTCTGTGACTGTGCTCCAACCCACAAAGCCCTTTCTTAATTCTTCTGTTTTCCTGCCAGGGTTTTCCTACTTGTTTTCAGAACTGGTTGCATTGCAGAAATTTGGAATAATACACGCATTCATTCTTGCTTCTTAAAAAATATACTTTATTTTTTAGAGCACTTTTAGGTTAACAGAGAGAGCATCAAGTATTGAAATTTTTCAAATACACTTTGCCCCCACACATGCACAGTTTCTCCTATTATAAACATTCTTTATTAGAGTTGTACATTTGTTATAATTGATGAATCCATTGATGCATCATTATCACACAAAGCCCATAGTTTACCTTAGGGTTCACACTTGGTATTATACATCATATAGGTTTGAACAAATTATAGTACCATACAGAGTGTTTTCACTACCCTAAAATTTCTCAGTACTCCACCTAATCCCTGGCAACCATTGATCTTTTTATTGTCTCCAAAGTTCTACCTATTTGAAATTATATAGCATGTAGCCTTTTCAGATTAGCTTCTTTTACTTAGTAATATACACTTAAGTTTTCTACATGTCTTTCATGGCTTGATAGCTCATTTCTTTCTAGTAGTAAGTAATATCCTATTGTCTGGATGTACTATAGTTTATTTATTCATTTGCCTCTGAAAGATATATTATTTACTTCCAATTTTTTTCAAATATAAGTAAAGCTGCTATGTATAGGGTTTTGAGTGGACATAAATTTCAACTCTTTTGGATAAACACTAAGGATCATGATTATTAGATGGTATGGTAAGAAGAAGTTTAGTTTTGTGAGGCATCACCAAACTGTCTTTCAAAGTAGCTGTACCATTTTGCATTCTCACTAGCAGTGAATGAGATTTCCTGTTGCTCCACATTCTAACCATCTGTTGGTGTTGTCAGTGTTTAGATTTTGGCCACTTTAGTAGGTGTGTATATCATTGTTGTTTTAACATAAAAAAAATTGTATCTGGGTAATGAAAAATGCCAAGACATTCTGTAACAGGATGTGGGATGCTTTACTTTTGTAGTGGGAGGAATGTGGTTTTATTTGCCCTCTTTCTTTTTGTATATTTATAATTATGATTTCAATGAAGTCTTTTTTACATAGATTTATCTGGGTATCATTCTCAACTTTTAAGAGCATCAAACAGGTCTTGAAATGCTAAAGCTCTTGGTTTTTATTTTCTAATCTCTTTCTATTACTCTTTCTTTTTGCATTTCAGTAGCAACTTTTTTGTTCCAATCATTTATAGTTAATGAATGGCATTCATTCCATTGCTGGAACACAAACATATATAAATATTAATATACAAGGTTTAAGGGGCCACTACTTACAGTGATGTACAAATAAGTATCTTATTTGCATGTTCTATATTTATTTTAAATGTTTTAAGTCACTTTAAAGATAATTTTATTAGTATATTATTTTGATAAAGTATATATTTTATGAATGGAACATTGACTTTCAGACAGGCTGAGCAAACTATTGCAAGGTCTGTGAAATCCTGAGGTCTGAGACAGTTGGCATAGGCACACAATTATTCCAAAATGTGTACCTATCCAGGATACAGTTTAGATGAGAAAATCAGAATACAGAGAAGTAACCGAGGGCCAATAAATAAGCTACAAATATCAAATAAATACCATCTTTAGCAATAAAGTTTTTCAACAACTGGGAGAGTGTCAATTTACTGGTAGCACCTGTGAGTCAGAGAAAGCTCTGTGAATTACATTTGCTGTATTGCCCCTGGCGTCTCAGTGTGACACTTGACATTGACTTCTCCATTGGTATGACATTTTTTTTGACAAAGACAGAGAGAGAGACAGAGAGAAGGAGGAGGGCCCAGAGCAGTCTTCATAGTTGTACCTCATCAGTTTTCAACATAGTTTTGTTCCACACAAGTGGGTGGGGGCCGCACAGGGCAGGAACTGGGCTGGGAGCCTCCTGCATGGGAGGCACACCCCCTGGCACCAAGGGCCAAACTGGGTGGTGGGGGGTAAGAGCTGAATTGGGGGCCTCCCACAAGGAAGCACAGACCAGTTCAGCACATGGGTCTGCACTGCCCATGGATGGGATTTGGTCTTCAGTCCCCAGGGCTGCAAAACAAGCACTTAACCCACTGAGCCATCCTGGGTTCCCCTGTATGACATCATTTTTAAAGCAGATAGCTGGTATACTATGGTGACCAACCATCTTCCTTTAGGGAGGACAGTCCTCTTTTTGGAAGTTCTGTCCTCCCTTGAAAAGTGTCCTCCTAGATGTCCTCCTTTTCGATATGTAATACCAGATGTTCTCCTTTTCTTTTTTTTTTTTGGTTGTGCAATCGATTTTCTTTCTTTTTCTTTTTTTTGGTTGTTAAATTTATTGGGGTGACATTGATTGGTAACCATTAGATAGCTTCCAGATGTACAAGTCCACATCCTATCACCTATGCTTCACATTATGTGCTCACGACCCAGAATCAGCTGTCTTGCTTTTTATTGGAAAAAAGTTCGTCACCTTAGGTATATGGAATTGGTCACTGACAGTGAGTGGGGCCAAACTGAAACACTGGAGCAGAGGGGAGCAGAGCGGTCTTGCCAGTGTAGAGCAGAGCAGAATTGCAACAGTAGGGCTGCTTCTACACAGTGGTACATAACAGCTGAACTGTCCCACAGCTGTGCTGTATCATACTTGAGTTGCAACACTATTAGGCTGTCTCAGCCATGCTGTATCAATTGAGCTGTTTCACAGCTGTGCTGTACCACAGCTGTGCTATAGCACAACTGAGCTGTCTGTACTGCATAGTCTCCACATTTATTGCACTCTGAATTGGGGACCCCAGACATATGTATGTATTGCCATTTTGTTAATTTTTTGTTTGTTTTTGTAGTTCTGTGTTCTTTTTTTTTTTGTGTGTGTGTATGTGTAATTTTTATAGTTTTTTGGTTTGTGGCTACTGTGAGGTAAATATATAAATATATATCCATTTATACCTCAACAGTCTATTTTAAGCTGATAGGTGTTTAAGTCGAGACATTCTAAAAAGACTACATTTTCACACCCTCTTCCACACTTGGTGTATTTGTTATCATATTTTATATCTTTTTGTTTTATATATTTCCTGAAATTTTATTATAGTTAAGTTTGCTACTTTGGTCTTTTAACATTTATATTTGCTGTTTAAGTGGCTGATTAACTGTGTTAATTCTATATTTGCCTTTGCCTTTGAGAGTTTTGCTTTCTTGTGTTTTCTTATTTCTGGTTATAAAATTTTCTGCATAAAGACGACCCTTTAACATTTCTTGTAAAGATGGGTTAGTGCTGATAAACTTTCTAAGTTTTTGCTTGTCTGGAAAACTCTTGATCTCTCCTTCAATTTTTTTTTTATTTATTTTTTTATATATATTTATTGTTAAATTTAATGGGGTGACATTGGTTGGTAACAATCAGACAGTTTCCCAATGGACAACTCCACATCACATCACCCATGCATCGCATTATGTGCCCAGCTCCCACAATCAGGTCCCCCTCCAACACCATATATCTGGTGCCCACTCCAACCTCCCCACATAACTCTCCCTCCCCCCTTCCCCTCCTCCCTCCTCTCCAGGTAAACACCAAACCATTGAGTGTGTCCATAATGCTGGTGCCCTCTCCCACCTCCCCTCCCTCTCTCCCTACCCCCTCCTCTCCTTCCCTCAGGCAATCACCAAGTTATTGAGTGTGTCCATAGGTCTCTGTGTCTTTGTAACTTTCAGTTTTATATTCCACCTATAAGTGAGGTCATATTTTTCCGGATTCTTTCATTCTGACTTATTTCACTTAATAAGATGGTCTCTAGGTCCATCCATGTTGTCACAAATGACTGTATTTCATCATTTCTCATCGCT
>PVKE010043404.1:0-13388 GCA_004027555.1 Craseonycteris thonglongyai | reverse complement strand
CTCACAATGCTCCTCTGCCTAGAAAAACCTCTTATCATCCCAGTCAGTCACAAACAAGCGTTTTCTGCAAGTTCTTCATGTAATTTTCTTTCCAGATGATGCCATCATTGTTAATGTTCTCTTTTGGATTTCTTGTTTCTCGGTCAAGTTCATGGCATTGCCATTTGTGAAGAGACCTTCCATTTATTGTATCAATGTATGGTATATTACGGTATGTTCGAAAAATGTCATTCATTAAAAATTTAATTAAAAAGAGAACTGGTGTTGCCTCGGAAGTGGGGGGTAGTCTTATACAGCGAATATAGGCCTAAACCTATGTTTTAACTGTAAAATTAGGGGGTCGTCTTATACGCCCGGTCGTCTTATACGCCGGAAAATATGGTACCCGCTTTGAAGAGGAAATCAATTTCCAATGTCTTTCTTTCCTTTTCTGTCATCCAGGCAAAATTTTTTCTCTTGTATTTGTTTTGGTCCAGTGGGAGGAAGTCTGGCATGTCCCACTTTATAAACCTCTTTGCTTTCAACATTTGTTGGTATAATGGAAGCTTTTGGAAGATTCTGTCCTGGCCTGGTTTAGGTGGGCAGAATGCTTTGTATACACCATAACATGCTCTGTGTGTGAATGTGTGTTTTTATATTTATGTACTTTGGCTGGGGACACTCCCCCCCCCCCCCCCCCCGAATTTCACATTTAAGAATTTTTGATGATGGGTAAAAATGAATTCTATTAACATAAACTTACAAGTTATATTACACATCTCACTATCTTGTTATTCAGGATAACTCTCTGTTAATAGGGAATTAGGAAATTGTAAGTGAAGTATAAGCACCCAGAGTCCTCCCAGATTGTTTATTCTGTTACAGCATGACTATCAAAGAGACTCCAGCACTGCTGAGAGCCTGAGACTGTTTCCTCAGCCTCTAATTGATTCCCTCCAGGGTGCTTCATTTGTTGCCAGCTGTGCAGAAACAGGCTGATTGCCTGGGGATCTTCCTGCCTGTCCCTGATTGACTGACCAGGCTTGATTTCTGTGGAAGATTAAGGCACCACAGCTTTTCTCTGGGCTTTAGAAAACTTAATGATCATTGGGAACCCAGAACAGAAAGCATGCAAACTTAGTTTCTGAACCCAGTTCTACCAGTGAGCTCTGTGACTTCACGAGCCAGAACCGCCATAGGGTCATTGTGTGTGAGATGGATGGAGGTGATGGCATCTATAATCTTAATGAACAGGACTTGAGCACCTGCCATGGGCCAAGACCAGGCAAGACTTCACAGGCCAGATATCTGTTATTCCTCACTAGTGCCGATAAGTCCCTGAGTTACAGATGCTGGTATTACCCATGTCCCCAGTGAGGAAGTCAAAGGCTTGTAGAGGTTAGAAAACTTGCTAGCTTCATACAGCTTGTATGGTACTAGAGCTGGGGTCTAAGACGTCTTAGCAATGACTTTTTACCTCCTCTCTTGGCCCTGTCTAATAAGGTTGTGAAAATCAAATAAGGGTATGTATGCAGGAGAACTTTGAGGACTTGTCAAGTGCTACTTGAATTAGATCACCTTCCTAACATACTACTGATAACTAGAGTAAAATAGTGTCTGGTTACATGGTGAACAGGCCTAGAGAAGCTTTGGTTTTCATAATGCACCCATTAGTGAGGGTGGGACTTGACTTTTTTCTTCTTAGTCACTGCTCTAGAATTCTACTCAGGGCAAGAACTGAGTGTACAGCCTCCACTTCCTGGAGTGCTGCTCAGGCGGGTGTGCAGGCACCCCGGAGAGCCCACCCAAGAGGATGAGCTGGTGGCTTCCTGGGATGTGAGGCATTCACGGACCAGCTGCTGACGCTGAGTGTCCCCGATTCCTGAGACTGGCACAGATTAGTGCGATGCCTTTGCTGTTCTGGCTAGGAAGTCTTACATTCTCAAGAACCAGAAAGGGAGTTGGTGAAAGGAGAAACCCAAGCAAAGACATAACCATGTAAGGTCAAAAGCGCAGATTGAAAAAAGATGACCATGTTTTAGCTCTTGGAACCAGAATGTTCAGGGAAAGGCAAATTATTGGCAGATAGATTTGCTATGGAAGTCTTTTTAAATATTGAAAACCCTACAAATAGAGCATAATCCTATTATCTGTATTTTGAATTTAGGCAGCTGTAGTCTGAAGAATTCAGAATCCACTTTGAATGTGGGAGGGTAGGGCAGTTGAAAAAGTAAAATTAGTTCCTTTTTGAGTGACATGCTGGGTTATATATTTGCTTTGTGTTTCTACGTTTATATAGGGCCTGACACTTTAAAGATTCTCACTGAATGATCGTTCACTTTGCTTTGTTGAAATCAGGCCTCACGTTCTTTACTCTGTAGCATAGCCTGTTAACAGCTTTCACAGAAACCGCGAATGCTGGAGAAAGTTCTTGGAGCTTCAGAAGTGTGGAGGCCACTGAGCTATTCCATCAGGAGAAGGGGGCTGAGATTGGGGTGGTCTCAGCATGATTTCACTTTAAGGTTTAGTTCCTTCGCTGTAGAAGCAGTTTATGGGTAACTATAAGTTGGCAATAACCACACTGGTTCCCTTTTAAGTCCTTGGAGGAACTAGAGGAATTTCTGTTAGAATTAAGTGATTAGTCAAATTTATAAAGTACCAGTAAAAAAAAAAAATGCATTTTATTTCTTTAAAGTATTTTCAGTAGTTTGTAACAGACTGTCAAAATATTGTTAGACAAGGTTCTTCTTGAAAGTTTGCATTACTGAGTAAATTAGCTTATAAAGTATTTGTAAATGAGTGCTTCTAAGGTGGCTAAGCTTATGATGTTAGGAAATAAAAATATTTATAAGGTTTATTTTAAATACCCCTCCCCTTCCCTCATAAATAGTATTAAAACAAACTTCAACTCAGTCATTGACATTTCTATTTCTTGATAAGTGGAACCAAATTAATGAGATTATGTGTGGTATTTTTTTTCAAGCTTATAATTAGATATTTTATAACTATCGACTTTTCCTTTTTTGTTATTTTATAATGCATACTGAGGTGTTATAACTTTTATACATTATAATGTCTCATAGCATTGTCATCTTTTGGGCATTTAAATTTTTCATATTTTCCCATTTTAATGATTTATTTAGCTTTTTGTCATTTCTATTTTTAACCTTATTGAACTATAAATGAAATATACCAAACAGCACATATTTAAAGTGTACAGTTTGATCAGTTTTGACATACCGGTATGTGTAAACCCATGAAACCATCACCACAATCAAGATAGCAAACATTTAATCATTCTCAAAAGTTTTCTTGGGGAAGCTGGGATGGCTCAGCGGGTTAAGCACTAGCTTTGCAGCACTGAAGCCCAACAATCAAATCCCAGGCCCAGCCCATGTGAACCCATATGCTGAGCTGGGCTGTGCCCCCAGTTCAGTTCTTGCTGGGACCTATGTGGGAGGCTCCCGGCCCAGTTCCTGCCCTGCGCAGCCCTGTGCCCGCCTGTGGAGTGAAACTATATGGAAAACTAATGCTGTCAACTATGGAGACTGTTCTGGGCCCTCCCCCTTCTCTCTGTCTGTCTCTCTGTCAAAAAAAAAAAAAAAAAATTAAAAAAAATCTTAAAAAAAAAAAGTTTTCTTGTGCCCCTTGGTAAACCATCACTTCTGCCTCTCCCTCCTCTCCCAGTAACCACTGATTTGCTTTCTATCATTATAGATTAATAATTGTACAGCATGCATTTTTAGTTTGGCTTCTTTAACTTTAGCATAATTATTTTGAGACTTGTACCCCAGACCACTGAGGATCATTGGGGCTAGTATAAAGATTTTTATATTCTTCTGTGTTATTGCATGTATCAAAGGTATACTCCTTTGTATTGCTAAGCAGTTAAGTGCTCCATTATATGCATATATTACAGCTTAGTTATCTATTCACCTCTTGATGCAAATTTGTTTTTTCTCCCAGTCTTTAGATAACTTTCCAAATAATGTTGCTATAAATATTTGTGTCCAAGTCTTCGTAGGAGCACATATTTTCATTCCTCTTAGGTAAACACCTAGGAATGGAATGGCTGGAATATATAGTATATGTTTAGCGTGTTAAGAAATGGCCAAGTGGTTGTATCATTTACCTTTCCACCAGCACCACATGTGAGTTCCAGTTGCTTCACAGCCTCACTAGCACTTGGTATAATCAGTGTGGGACTGTAGAGAAAATATTTTTATGTTTTTGCATGGTTAGTAATTTCTGAGCACCTTTTACTGGGACCTGGTTAAAAGATAAGCCTTGGAGTTAGTAAAAGGTTTCCCACCTTAGAGGAATGTGTTTACATGTCAAGGAATAATGAACTTAGGACCATGGAGACATGCCAGGGCTTGGAAGCCCAGGGAGGCTTCTAATCTTCCCTTGGAGACATTTGTTTACACACCTTGTTATTAGACCTGCAGCCATTTGCTTGCTTTATGGTGAACTATTTGCACCCACTGAGAGGCTAATGAAACTCATCTGCTTATATGCTGAGGTAGGTAGCCAGGATTCTTCCATTTTCCTCTTACCAAGGAAAATTTTTGACATGAAGGAAGCAAATGTTTCTGTTGTCTTAGAAAGTGATAGGGGGTTTATTGCTATGAGGAAATCTCATGTTAAATTTTAAGAAAATGCCAATAAATTAGATATTAAAATCTTCAGAGTAGGTATTTAAAAATATTTTAATCATTCCGATTATTATACCTTGGTATCTTATAGTGTTTATTATATATTTTCCTGGCAAGTAATGGAGCTTAGCATATTTTTATATACTTTTTGGCTGTTCATGTATCTTCCTTTGTGGAGTGTCTGTCTTTTGACCATTTTTAAGTTAGGTTGTCTTCGTATTGAGTTATTAATGTTATGTATAGTACTCCAGATACAAATTTATTATGTGTATGTGTGGTGAGTATTTTTTGCCATTCTGTGGCTTGCTGCCTTTGTTTTCTTAATGGTACCTTTTGAAGAGCAAACTTTTTTGAATTTAATGAAGTGCAGTTTTAATGGTTCACACTTCTGAATTTTTTTTCAAGAAACCATTTTGCCTACCCAAGATTGCAAAAATGTTCTCCTGTGTTGTTGTTTTTTTCATTTTAACTTTTGTAGTTTTAGTTGTTGCATTTAGGTCTATGAGTCATTTTTAAGTGATTTTTGAGTATAGTGTGATACTCGATCTATATAGTGAGAGACTGTGTTGTTTCTGTTTTCTTAGGTTGTCTCTGAAGTTTAGCGATGCTAAAAATCCCAACAGTCTCGATGTAAGGTAGGTATGGATACCACTTTGGAGTGTTATAGGTTCAGCAATTCAGATTTGCTCCATATAATTTATTCGTTCAACGTGTAAGTATCCAGGGCCTGCTGTATGCTAAGCACTGACATGTGAAATGTCACATCTACCTAATTACACTGAAATGTCAGTGGTGTTATGTGATGGGATTCTATAGTAATGCTTTCTTTAGTTTTTACAAAAGCTTCTATAGTTTCCTCAATTAGGGACCTTGAGAACACATGAACACATGAATGTGAGAATGTGTTACCCTTTTCCTCTGAGCAAAAAACAAAATATATTTAAAACTCCAAGGGGCTGAGACTCTGGTTTGAAGTTATTTTCTGGATAGCTCCTTACAATGAATCACACATCATTTAACAATCATAAAAAAGTGTCTGTTAGCTGAATTCCCCAGCACATAGTCAACACAGGCCTACATTTTTCTGTGTTGATGTGTGGAAGGATGCATCTGCCCATAGTGAACCATAGGAACCGCTCTAAGGAGGGGGAGAGGGTAGCAATTTGAAGGCATTAGGTTTTTAAAATAAAAATATAATGTTTCCCTTCCTATGTGACCAATCTTTTAGTGGAGGTAGCAGCTGTGTCTTTAACATTACTTGAAATACCAGCAGAATGTGTTAGGGCAGTCTTTCCTTAGCTGCACTCTATGAAATACTTCTGCTCTGTGAAACTATTTATAAGATTCCTCAGAAGAGGCATTGTGCAGTCAAACACGTTTGAGAACGACTACACACCATGTGCTCCTTGTGGAGGCTCACAGTATAAATTTGTATATGAAGGTTTTTGTGAAGAGGCTCCTCTTCACAAAAGGATTGTTGCACTTGGTAAGTTTGATTAACCTTGTGTTTCCCACGTTTAACCTTAGAAAGCTCTCTCCTAAAAATACTTGTTTATATATCATGGGACACTAATGTTTTACTGACCAGAATTGAGAAAAATGCATCCATCACCTTTCAAAGAAATTTTATGGGAAAAATAGAATCTCACAATATGACCAAATATATGTGTTATCTGTTTGATATAGAAATGGGGGATACTTTTTATTCAGATTATACTTTTCTCCAAAAAGAAAAATAGCTTTAGATTTTTTTTTTAAGCGATAAAGGCACACACTGTCAGTATCTGTTTGTAGCCCCCTTTGAATTTTCCATTTCAGAGCACTGTAGTCCACCAATTCTACTTTCAATTGCCAGTCTTACTTTGTCTAAAAGTTTTCACTGGCCAAAAGGGCCCACTGTCTCCCATTCCTCTTCCAGCAGCTGTCAACCAGTGTAGCTGTATAAATACCCCAGCTCCTTTACCCTCAGATGAGATAACTCACATGCATGTTACTCTGGTTCTGTGGTTTCCCATGGGTGTTTAGTCCCCTTTGCCTACAGTGAAAACTTGCTTAATAACATATTTTAAACAACTAAATTTCCCCCCAAATTTGGGATCGCCTTCCCAAAATAATTCCTGTATTCACATTATTATTTCAGGGTCTGCTTTTATAGGAACCCATACTACAACAAAGTGATACATGTCCATTGATAACAGAAAACTAAGAAAAATTGATATATAAAGAAAAAAAAAAAGAGAATAACCCATCATCCAATCACCATTTGTAATCACTATTAACATTTTTATTTTTATCCTTCCAGACTATTTTCTATTTACTCACACTTTTTGTTTTTAGTAAAAAAATAATCATGGCATATGTACATTATAACATTTCTATGACTGGAGAATATTTCTTTACAAAATAGCTAAAAACAAGAGCTCTGGTCACCAGATTGGATTCAAAGCCTAACCTCAATACTTATTCTCAGAGTAAACTTGCCCAATTTATTTATTTAACCCCTTTGTGCCTTAGGATCCTCATTTGCAAAATGGAGATAATAATATTATCTATCCTATGGAGTGGAGTTGGAGTGGAGATTAAATAAAATACATACAAAACAACATAGAAGGATGCTTGACACATAGTAAGAGCTATTCCTATTATTTTTGACCATTTATTTAGCTAATTCTATAATGATGTCCATTTAAGTTTTTCTCAATTGTTTTGCAATAAGAAAATCAAATGATGAGCTAAAACAGAAAAAGCCAAGCTTTTGTGTTTTTTCTTTTGTAGGAATTGAATTGGTCACTTTTGGGGGCTACCCTCGTTCACTTTCATTCCCACTCAGCAGGAAACCCTTGTTCAGAACTGATGTGGAAGGCTCTCTTGGTGCCAGTTCTACTACCTGACAAAAGAGGGCGCAGTTGTACTGTTCATAGACGATGTCATTTGTCAGCAAATGTAAAGTGCTTTGGGGGTAATACTGTTTTATGATCATTTTCAGATTCACCCTTACCAATCACAAAAAGTTATCTATGCAGAGCTGGTTTAGTTTGCACTGAATCGAGATTATTTTTAATAACTCAGCCCAAGCAGCTTTTAATGCACCTGGCATATACGCTCTGTCAAGTTATTCCTACCACTGCCAGCATGTCAGCAGCCTGCTGCAGTATGAGGCCCTCCTGTTGCCCAGTGACATGGATGACATGTTGAGCCTGTGGGAGGTCACTTTTGTTCATTTTCAGGTAATAAACTAAAACATATGCTCCTGTGTATTTGGTGCCAAAGAAACTCAGTGCTTGAATACACCTAAAACCGAAACTTTAAGGGTTGAAGGAAAAGAGAGGGGTGAACACCTTTCATATAATATTGGTAATATTTCTAAGGCATGAAATGGAATAGAATAGTGTATTTTCTCTCCCAGCGCAACTCCCACCCCTCTTGCTTTTAGAGGCCAGGTTTACACAGTCACTAATAATTATCAGGGAGGGATGCCAACAATCTAAGCTGGAGTGAAGCTGTGGTCTGCAGCCCAGTGACTGACACTTCTAGAAGTGAGAGGCCTTTTAGAGAGAGGAATTATCAGACAATTATTTTATTTCCTTGAGGTAGATGAGCAGTGATCCTATCAGGGCAGATAAGAAGTACATGTATAGCGTGAATGACAGCTTTGGCAGTTAGCGTAGGAATGGAACTGTCATCCAGTGAGTCAAAAATATCTCCAAGATCCTCTTGAAAATATTTGAGGAAAGGCATGGGGGCATAAGAGGTTTCTTTTCACCATCAGTATGTCAGGCTGAGAGACATCTGTCAAGTTCCTCTGTACTGTTTACCTGTGAAAAAAGCTTTGGCTTGTTCTTCCAACTCACTGGAATAGCAGGCAGGGTTATCCCTTTTATGGGCACTTAAGAATATATTTAGTTATTTATATATTTATATTATATATATTTATATACAGGGTGGCCCAAAAGCAGGTGTACAGTATAGATTTATTTTTTTGTGTATCAGTGTATATGTGAACCCATATAATCAGTTGTGATGAATTTCAATGATTCAACTGTATACCTCCTTTTGGGCCACCCTGTATATTTACCTGCCTCACCCCATCTTGGAGAGGTGTGGTGTTGATGAGGTGCAGTTTGAGGTATAAAAGGAACTTGTATTTTAGAACCCAACAGATCTGGTTTCAAATTATTTCTCAGCCACCTGGGCAAGTGACTGCACCTTTTCAGTTTTCAGTTTCTGACCTATCTTTCTGGATGTAGAGAATCCATGGTCTAATTTATGCAGCAGCAATGGGATTGTGGCAGGAATGGATTAACGATAACTATTGCGTTTGTCTCCTCTTGGGTCTCAGCATTGTTGTAGTTATTTTAGATATCTGTCTTCAAAATGTATCATAATGATACAAGACAGCTGTTATTATTCCTGTTTTTCAAATGAGACAACGGAAGCTCTAATGATTCCATAAGTTTTCAAAATTATATAACTGGTAAATGGTAGAGACAGAATTTGAATTCAGGACTGTCTAGCTCCAAAGGAATTTTTATATATATGTTTCTCTCACTCCTTGAAAAGAGAAGTGGGCAGAAAGGGCAATGGGCAGGTAATAATGAGAATGAAGTATAATTTACACACAATCCACCTAATTAGCACAGAGAAATGGACTGATTTATGCCTCTACCTGTTCCAGAAATGACTTAAGGTGACTTATTGGCATACAAGATAAATAACTGTGCAAAATGGGCAAAGATATGAGGGTTAAGAATAAAACAATAACAACAACAAAAAAAAAACAAAGGGAGGAAAGATCAGTTTGAGCCACTGGTGAGATTGGTACACAAAACCGTAAGGCATCTGTCTGCCCAGGCTGGAGGTGGCTCAGTGATTTCATTCTGAAGCTTTGGAGCGGCCAGTCTAAGAATGACCCATCCAGTAACATGTTCATGGTTTATAAGACTACTGAAAATGTGCTTGTGAGAAGAAGTATGTCTATTCCTGATGCCAACATTTTGAACAGCAGCCATGCAGTGAGCACAGCGTTGGGTGTCAAAGGTGGGGCTTGTTAAAACACCTGTGATGGAAGCAGATGGCAAAATATGAGCTCAGTCCAAGGGCGATGTATTGGTGGCTGAGGGATATGTACAAAAGGCTGCATCCCACATATGCAGCTTTGCTGATCTGGCTTATTCTAGAAATAAAACATGGAGTGATGCCACATGCATGGCAAACTCAGATGCCTTAAGTAAGCCAGCTGGGGGCTGTGGCCAACAACAGCCTGCATCACATGGAGCATATTTTATCCCTTGAGTGTGAGTGCATAGAAAAATATTCTGGAAGGATACAAATTCACTCCAGCTAATTTTTGCTTTGGAGGAATGCTGGCCCAGTGTTGCTGGATCTTTTGATCTTTTAGTACAAGTTAAAAATCTGGATTTGTATGGGAATTTTCAGGATGTTCAGAACTCTGGGCCAAACCAAACTCACTTGTGGGCTAGATGTGAAGAACTTGCGATCTCTAGTCCAGAAAATGCATGGGCAACATATATTTTAGGCATTCTCCACAGATACTGTTCTCAACCTAGCTTGTTAAGAATTATGTGGCAGTCAATGTGAGGACATTCTTTTTGGCTGGAGTTGCAGCATTACTTGAGGCCATTGTTTATAATGGAGAAGCTTGACTCTTCAGGCACTCGTCTGAAGACAAGGCCCCTTTGCCTTTTCATAAAGGGAGCAGGCCAAGCATCCCAGAATCCAGGTCCAAAAATCTCCTTCAGAAGTTCTTTTGGATTCAGTCTAGAGCACAGACAATTGGGTGAGCGAGGCCCCTGAGGTATGTGGCATGATGGGTGGCTACAGATATTTTAGCATAGAGAAGTACTTCTGGGCTCACTTAAGTCACGAAAATGAATTCTCAGTAAAGCATGCGTGGATCATTCAATTTTCTGATGTGTTCTTTAAAACCAACTAGGTGACTAAATGAAGTGATGCAGTATCAGGTTATTTTCTAAAAGCTAGCTAGACATGGGGGCTGCCTTCCATAAATAATTATTCTCACTTAAAGTGGTTGCTCTGTAGGCTTGTTTCTTTCATTATGACAATATTTAGATATTGGGGCCATTTGTCAACTTGAACCTGGCCTGCCTGGTTCCTAGTAATTGAACAACTTCATTTGCACATATGGGAAAGCCTTCTTTCTGTTTTCTGTAAGGAGGGGTTGATAGATATACAGGTCTTCCAAAAACAGTGCCAAATCTATAGAGTACAACTGATAATGAGGTACTGGGAAGAAGAAATGACAGAACACACCAGTAGTTATGGAGTAGTAAACTAAGGAGTGACTCTGAAGTTAGACTGCCTGACTTTGAATTATTGTTTTACTATACTTAATGCTGTGTGATTCTGGACAAGTTGCTTAACTTTTCTGTGCCTCATTCTCCTCAGGGATACAATAGTAATTGACAGGCTCTTGTAAGTATTAAATTAATTAAAGCAATGCCTGATGCATTAAAAAAAAATCCTTCATATGTGTTAGCTTTTATTATTTTCTATGTTTTACCTCAGGGTTGTTGAAACTTTTGGCTTCCCTGGGCCGCATTGGAAGTAGAAGAATTGCCTTGGGCCACCTGTAAAATACACTAACACTAACAATAGCTAATGAGCTATTTAAAAAAAAATTTCATTATGTTTTAAGAAAGTTCACAAATTTATGTTGGGCCACATTCAAAGCTGTCCTGGACCACGTGTGGTCCACGGGCGGCAGGTTAGACAAGCTTGTTTTACCTCCATGGGAATTATGATATCTTGCCTTAAAAGATTCTTTCTAATTCCTGTCAACAGAACCAAAGACACAAGAACTGAGACTTAAGACTCTTTGGAAAACTTATCTTAACGTAAAATTTTGAGTGTTTTCGAATTTTAGTGATCTACAGCAGTGTGGTTTTAGATGAATAAGAACGCTTCTGAGAATCAAATTAAAAGAAGTTTCATTTCAGGCCTTGAAATAAAGGTTTTATTTAAGAACTTTTAATTTCATGAGCCTCTTAATTATGACAATCATACATCCTAGAGGCGTTTCTCGGTCAGTCTTGGTTTAAAATTGTTTCACTGTTCCATAAGTACACTCACATTTGTTAGATCATGTGTTTAAATTATTCAGCAAATATGGTCACAATAGCTTAAATTTGCCTAATGAGGGGTCCGGAACCCCCAGCCCAACTGGGAAGCAGATCTTAGCAGAGAAAAGATGTCATTTCAGCACTTGTCTTTCTCCTGACAGATCCAAGGTTTTACCATCAAGGGCGGACAGTTCGCCAAAGCCCAAGATTGCACCTCTTGCGTCTCACCAGCCGTCCTGATCCGCCTGGCCACATCCCTGATCCTGCTGCCGGTTCTGGCCTACACCCTGCACATGCTCCTCTATCTGCGCTACCTGGACCGGCACTATGATTTCATCGCCTCGCCCGCTTGCTTCCCCCAGTTGAAAGCTCGAAACGCAGCAGATGAGAAGGAGCTGCTGAAGAGCCAGGGAGTCGAATGCTATGAAATAAGAAGCCAGCAGATCTGCAGTGTATGTTTAGCAGCCCAGGCCCCTCCCCTTCCCAGAGTCACCAGGGGCCTCTGAAAGGTGTTGTTTCTAGTCTGTGCTGTTTGACTTGTGACAACAAGGTTTTCACCAAAAGGCTCGATTAAAAAAAAATACATGCAACAATTACATTTTCAAGCGTCCACTTAGCTACTTAAGTGGACTTGAGGCAATGAAAAACGAATTCTCAGGAATCCCACAAAGATACATAAGATTGTTCATTGCCCCAAAGCTACCTTGAAAGTCAAGGAATGTTTCAAGTTATGTAGACAAAAAATAAAATAAAATAAAATAAAAATAAAGATGCAGTATAAAGAAGGGTGTACAACACGCTTGGTCCATCTTGCCTGTGCCAATTTGTGTATAAGTATAGAAATAATGACTACAAGTTTAGCTGGCTTTGTAACATAGTTTGCATTTTTCAGAAATTAGGTCAAAATTTTCTTTTCTTTTTTTCTTTTTGTCTTTCACAGAATTGTATAGAGAGGATACTCATGTCAGTATGGTAGAATATGTCATTCAAGGGTTTTCTTGTCATCACCTTGCTATGCAGAGGCACCCCAGTTCAATCTGTGAAGTAGGGGTAATAATCTTGGTAGTACCTCCCCTTTCCCTTCTAGTTGTAGTGCCAAGGGTTGTCTCGTTTTTGTTAGATTTAGAGCTCTGCTAGGTCTCCTAAGTACCACTTGAAATAAATGACTGAGATAAGTAAGAACAGTGTGCTTACATAATATAATATATAGACAACATAATATAGAATTATACACCTGGAACCTATGTAATTTTTACCAATCAATGTCACCCCAATAAATCTAACAATTAATTTAAAAAAACAACAACAATGTGCTTGCTATGCAAACAGCTTAAGGCAAATCCCCCAAATCCCCTTCCAATGAAATAGTGTCCCCTAAACTCTTTTTAATAGAAATTCTGGAAGCACCACTAATCTTTTTAGCACCACTTTCTTTTTTTTTTTCGTGAGTATTCCTTTTTTTTTTTTTTTTTTAATTTATTGTTAAATTTGATGAGGTTACATTGGTTGGTAACAATTAGACAGTTTACAGATGTACAAGTCCACATCACATCATTCATGCATCGTATTATGTGCCCATCACTCAGTATCAGTTCCCCTTCCATCACCTTATATCTAGTGCCCACTCCCACCTCCCCCCACAACTGTCCCCCCG
>PVKE010043403.1:0-13378 GCA_004027555.1 Craseonycteris thonglongyai | reverse complement strand
TACTTCTTTGCTTCTCCTGTTTCTGTCACAGCTTTTCCTATATGACATGATGTTTAATGAAACTTGCTTCCAGTCCTTTGCCACTGGTTTTGTTCAGTAATTTAAATCTTATTCTCCTTGTTCTTAATGAAAAATACAGTAGCCTTTCAGTTAACTGGCACCCATGGGGATTGATAGATGCTAAATAAATGTAAGTAGACTCTCCACTAACCAGAACTCAAGCAACTAGGCTTCCGGTTGGGTGAGTTCCAGTTAATGGAGAGTGCACTGTGTCGATGATTTCAGTATTTTGTATTTCTGTCTCCAGGAAGTGCATTGTGCAAAAGTGACTTACTATTCTCTGATATTGAATTCATTCTATTTCTCATGTATCCAGGAACCAAATGGGTGCTCATGCTAGGATATGGAAACAAGCTCACTGGAAAGAGCATCACCTACTTTCCATCCTTGGTTTTAGTGACTCCTAGGCCTCTACTTTGCAAATGGTAAAACTGGTACGCTGCCCTTGCCCGGTAGGGGACACTGGGGAATAAAGGCCAACAGGGAATGTCAAAGAGAATCCTAGATGTCAAGCCCTTGACACCCAAGCATGTTAAAAATTTAAAAAGAGAACAGCAGTTACCATGTTAGGAGGTAAACATCATAATAAACCCTCCCTCTCAATTGCTGTAAAGTGAGACATAACAAGAGGCAATAAAGGAGTATTGCTTCAGAAACTGTCTGCCTAGAGAATGCTTATCCATCCTTCAAACCTTGTCGAGGCATCACTCACTCACCTCTTTCTGAACTCAATTACTCTGCCTTCATATAGTTTTACAGGTGTCTTAATGGGTAATCATTGAATAATGATTTTTTATTCTTTTGTCTCTGTGAGATGTAGGGACAATGTCATTCCCATCTCTAATTGTCTAGGGCCCAGGAATAGGGGCTGGAACAATTTGGATTCGAGCAATTGTACTCATAAAGTCCCAGCTGTGACTTTATGATCCCTGTCTGATCACTGAGAGAACTTAAGAGAACTGGACACCCAGCCATTTATTCCTGTTAGATATCCCCAAGGTTCAGAGGGACAATACTAGAGCTCACCATGCAACCCCCTCCTTGATCCCCATGAGCCCACATGGGGAGGGCGCCTTATGCAGCAAACGCACTGAGGCTGGTAACTGCCTCTAAGCAGGAGTCAGGGTGCCATGCTGAGGTTCCTTTCAGGATGTCATAGAAGTCATGTTGGAACCACAGAATGTAAGCAGCAGCAATTGTGCTGAACAGATAGAGTCAGAAGGTTTCAGTTGGGGTCTTTCAGTCAGATCTCAATAGGTTCCCATTGTCTAAACTCCATGTGAATCCCTAGCTTATTGCTTTTAGAAGATGAAAAATAGCTAACTCAGTTTTAACATTAGAAATGACTTGTAATCAACAGTTGAAGGTCAGACAGCCTCCAAATAACAATGTTCAACAAAAAGATATAAGAAATGGAATGATTTAAAACTTATAAAAGAAGAAAGAAGGTAGATCAATTTTCCAAGACAACTCACACCCAAGAAAATACAGTAAGAGATTCCTCACTAGAAATGAACCACACATCACTTTGTCTGTTTCAACTACAGTGATAGTAGCAGCAGCTTAAGTTTATTAAATGCTCAGTATGTTTTAGACACTGTGCTATCATAAATACACTATGTTTTCAGTCTCTCCTATTACTCTATGGGAGAGGTACCATTATTAACCCTATTCCACAGAGAGGAAACAGGCTGACTGCAGCTGCCTTCAGTGATCTCTCCAATAACCCAAAGCCAAACAAAAGCAGTAGAGATGACCCAGGAAGAGACCAGAATAAAGCTTGAGTTCTGGTTTCAGCCTTGGCCCCCACTAGCCAGGTGACCTTGAACAAATCACTCCATCTCTTGGGGCCTCAGATTCCTCATTTGTAAATGTGAACATTGCTGTGGTAGCCTGGGTTATTTGCAGCCATTGGCTGGTCTCGCTGCCATAGGCCTTGAAGTGCCTCTAGGAAAGTTGGAAGATATACAGCCTGACCCCAGTGACTGGGGAGTTGACCATGCAATTTGCTTTGGTCAGTGAAGTTCAAGCAGATGTGACATGAGCAAAGGCTTTGAGTGTGTTCAAGTAGATGGCTTGGCCTCTTGGGTTTCGGCCATCTATTAAAACAGGGTTTCTTAACCTCAGCACTATTGATATTTGGGGCCAGATAATTCATTAGTGGTCAGTCCTATTGTGAGCATTGCAGGATGGATGTCTAGCAGCATCCTGGCCTCCACCCACTAGATATCAGTAGCAACCCCCTTCTCTCAGCTGTGACAACCTAAAACATGTCCAGGCATTGCTAAATGACCCTGGAGTGGGGTGGGGTTGGGGTGGAGGGTAAATCATTCCTGAGTAAGAAACACTTTGCTATGTTCTTATATTTGGGTAGCCATTTATTCAAAGAGAAAGAAGAAACATATGGAACATACTGGAACCCAAATTGACCTGGAGCCTAGCACAGATGAACCTCAGATGACCCCTAGATATGTAGAGAAGAAATGCTTTTGTTGTTATAAGTCACTGTGATTTTGAAGTTTTTTGCAGCAAGAAAATCCAACTGACATTTTAGCCATGAGGACAAAATCAAATACAGGATAGAATTCCACACAGAGAGGCTGAGTACACTGAGGGCATGCACTGTTGGTATTTATATTAGATTCTGTTTAGATGCCCTGAGTTAGCTTCAGATGCATCTTACCTCTCTCCTACAGCGTTATCCCCCTAAAGGCTTCTCAGTAGTCCTCTCTTCTCTGGTCCACAGACCATACTCCCTAGTACATCTATGACTGTATCTAACTTGCCTATATTTGCTCTACTCCCACTTTTGGCATCAATATCCATAGCCAGGCTGATTCTTTCCATCTCTAGGCAGTAGCCTTGACTGTCTTTCATACTTCTCCTCCTTTCTCCCCCTTTATGATGAACAGGAAACCCAGAACTTTGCCACATAGAAAATAATTTAGACTAGATTCCCACTGACTTCACTCAGCATACCAACTATGGTGGTAATTATTCAGTATTTGTGTGATTATGTGTGCCTTAATATATGACTTCCAAATATTCACTTTGCACAAAGGCAAAGACCATCTTGTGGCTGCTTTACTCTCTATGCAATACCTGAACCTAATACAGGTCTTGGTATGGAATCCTGGTGGACTGGCTGAATAAATGAATAAATGAGCTCAAAGAACACTTACCCATCTTAGCAAGCACACTAATATTTAGATATAAGTTGATGATTATCTAAGTACTTTGTTTAAATCACACAAGATTCAAATAGGTTACTCACAATAAAGAAACACTCAGAATCCCATAATAGGGAAAAGACATCGAGCCAAGAAAAAACATTTTCCAAGAACTTAGTTTTTTTTTTACTCCAGTGTTTGCAACATATTCAGGGATTCTTTATTGCCCCTATAGAAAATCTTTCACACAGCATAAGTTGATGATGAAGTACATGCCAGTATGTCCTCTGTAGTATTGTTAACCAGACAACATCTGTCACCACTTTGTCATTTAAGGGGATAAAGCAGTGATGCCAAAGGAAATAATTATTGTACACACAGGGTGGGTGGCAGTGGGCTTTAAACATGCACACTTCTAACTCCAGGGTTCTGCACTATTGTTTTGAATTGACTTCTTCTTTGCTGGCCACACAAGCTACACAAGCTAGCTCTGACATCAAAATTGGTGTATATTCTCCTGCATTTTTAAAACTGTTATTAAACTGCTACCCGTTATTCATCACCATCACTTTGTAACATTGGCAGGAGTGCTCATTTGCGATTGAGGTTGCACAGGGTGAAGCCGGGATTCAAGCTGCCAAGTTCTTTCTAGGATTTACCACACTGCCCAGAGCAGAGGCTGAAGACAAGAGGCCAATGCCTGAGAACCCACAGGAACCATCAACTAAAGTGGAATACATTGTAAGAAAATGAAGAAAGCAGGTGTGTGCAACCCCCATTCAGGTGCTCCAAGGCTCTTAGAATGAGGTTGTATCAGGTGCAGAGTTTGGAATGTAAAATCACCCATGTAAAGTGAAGACTACAGCAAAAATTACTCTTGAAATCAGTAAAATCACTCAGAAAGTAGAGTGCAGAATCATCTCTCAATAAGTCCAACACAGTCATTTTCCCTTCTTTTGTTGGAACAGATGGCTAATCTTCAGCTGAGCCCCAATGAAGTTGTGGGCTTATCTTTACAGGATGTAAGAAAAAACAAAAACAAAACAAAAACAAAAGCATACCGTATCTTACATGCTGGACTCACACTCAGCTAGTTGCGATACTCACAGAAACCACAGCAGTTCAGATTTCTTCTCTTCTCACTAAGGGCGATATGTCTACTGAATGGAAAGAGGGAAGAACCACCCACACTAATTAAATGTCTCTCTCTCTCCATCCCCCTCTCTCTTATCCCTACACACCCTTCTTTCCAGTTCTCCAAGCAAAATATTTGCCTTTACATAAACTCAATGTGCATGTGATACAACTGTATCCTAGGGTTCTGGGACTGGGATTTTCTGTCTGTACTGAAGGGTGGTTGGCATCCACTAGACATACATTGTTGGAAAGGACCCCATAAAGCTAAAAGGTATCCATGGTCTTATCTACCAGCTAGAAGAAGAGCAGCCATGTGATTCAAGCAAATGGAAACGGTTTCAATAAACCATACAGCTGAACACATTGACATGCAATCTTAGAAAATATTCTGCCCATCATGGGGCAAAATGATCACATTTATCAAAGCAGCCTGACTCCCCAAAGTTGAGAGGGGTTCTGTCCTGGAAGCCAGCTGATCTAACTTCACATATTATCCCCTCTATCTTAGTTTAGAAAATTGTTTTTCTTATTAATCATCAGCCTTGTTTTTAATGCCAAATCATTTTGATACTTCTCTTGCACATTTCTCTAATCAGCTATTACCCTTTAAGGCATATCTATAAGAACAAAAAATATTCACATTTTTGTGAACCATTATCCCCATGGGGAAGATAATTAGTTAAAAAAGAAAAAGAATGTAAAAAATACTATAGATTCCCAAAGTGTGGTGGGGGCAAACAAAAGTTTATTAAAAATAAACAATACCAGACATAACATGCATAGCTCATTACACTTGGGCATATTTTTGATTAGGGCAATGTTAGACAATAGCTCTTCAAATGAGATTTGACAGCAGGTAAATTACACAGTGTAAGGGTTTAAGTTGATCTACAGAACAACAATGTCTTGATCATAAATAGGATTTGTGTGCTGGAAAATACATTCCATCATTAATGAAACAGACAAATGAACTGAAAAACATCAGATTGCACCATAGTTTTAAGTAGCTTACCTTAGCAATGTAATATGGGTAGTAAGTCATGCATAAAACCCTCTAAAAGCTCATTAAGTCAGGATCAGTTTATTTGAAACAGCACATTTTTCAAATAACTGTTCTTCCTTAGCCAATTCCGGAATCTATTGTTTAACAACATCAACTAAAATAATGGAAAATAAGGCAACTGTAATTCATTATAAGTTGTGTCCCTCTGAAACTCTTGTATTAAATTGGTGAGACCAAGGATTTTACATATTGTATGTGGTAAAAATCCTTGGGAGTTACCTACTGGCACGGGCCATCCAACACTTGACACTAAGATGTCTTCTAAACATCTTCCGTGGCCTGGGGTTCTTCAACTTTGGGCTGAGAATTTCTAAAAATGGCAGTCTTACTCTTTTTATTTACTCTTACTACTTCATTAGGTTATTGGTATGGAGTAACCTTACAGAAAAGGCCATTGGTAGCTTTCTGACCAGCTGAAAGGTTAGTGACAATATACATATGAAGGATGGCTATGCTACAATAAATGGTATGTAGATAAGGTTGCACATATCAAGTTATAGATCCATATCTACAGTTGCAGCATCCATAATTTCAAAGGTAATTGCACTCAAAGATTTCAAGTCACCAACGCTCCTGTCAAAATATCAATAGCTGTGAAATCTGCCGGTCCTTTAGAATTCATAGACTCCCCTTTAAAAAACGACTATTGTTTCTTCAGTGTTCCCAACTATATAAAACTAAATGGCCTATGAGAGATATCTAAACGTGTTTAAAACAGTTTGTAAACCCATGAGCATATGCATGAGTTTCACTTGTTAGTTGAGACCTTAATGCCAATCCTTTCTACATTAGACCCCAGATGGGTTGGGGACTGACTATTCATGCACTTCTAGAAGCTGCATCTCATGTGATGACCCTAGTGACTCCCTGAGAGGAGTACCGAGACAATGAGTTTTATTGCAGGCTCTGGCATGGTGTACTCTAAGACCAAGGTACCACAGCTAGAGGTGCCAGGCTGGAATCTGAATGCAGATTTTCTGAGTTGAACTCCTGGCTTCTGTCACACCCACAAGCTGTTACCTTAACGACTGCCAAATTTTGCATGCATGTTTGCAGTTTAGGTTTGAAAGCAACAGAGAAATAATGGAGCTTTTTTGGTCTTATTTTGTCTGGCGGTGTGGTTTGGGAGATATCTGTAAGTTTTGACTTTTGCTCATCCCTGACCTTCTTCTATGAATAACACTTCTATGAATAACTCTGCTTATCTTTGGGCCATTACCTCTCCCTATGCCCTGTGTTGTGGTGAAACTGTCAATCACAGTGTTATTTCCTCCAATCCTGCCCAAGAGAGGCAGGCTTGTGACCCAACATAAGCCAATGAGAAGCCCTCTCCTGGAAATGGGAACCATGATGCAAAAGGTACGTGGATGGAAGGTAGGCGAAGAGGATTTATTCTACTGGTTCTGCCTAAAAGAGTCTTCAAGAGTTCCTGGCTAAAGAACTGAACCTGTTACTGTCCTCTGTGAGACCCAGCTTTCAAATTTTACATTTGTAGAGTATGGTCAATACCCATCCAGGGATCTTCTTACTGCTTATGTTGGACAGTGGTAATTCTGTAACTACTGAAGTGACTGCTTGTCCATCCTTCAATCAAAGAAGCCTGAGTAGCTCACATGAGGATGTTACCCTGAGATGGTCCACATGGACATGCATACATACCGTGTGTCTGCTTGTGCCTGCATTGGAATACGAGGAGAGGAGTGGACTGTGATAGCAAGGGCAGAACGTACGAGAAGGGTATTGGAACAGGGAAGTGTCATTCAGCCAACAGAAACAAATGTGGGGGCATGTTATTTCCCAAGACTCTTCCTCCATTAGGAAGAGGTTCTGTTTGTACCCGTTAATGAAGTTGGCTATGAAGAAAAGAGCTCTTTGGGTTTCAAAGAGAGTGCAGGTTCTGCAGTCAGACTGATTGGGTTCAACTCCTAATGCCACCATTTATTGTCTGGCCCCACACAACTCACTACCCGTCACTGAGACTCAGTTAATGAATCTGTAAAATGGGGAACCTATGGAAAAAGACCATGTTTGTGTGTGTATGTGTGACTATATGGACATTTATATCACACACACACACACACACACACACACACATACACACACACCCACCCACCCACCCACCCCATATTCGCCTTCTGAAACTTCCCTGACAGTGGAAAGACTTAGGGAGATGGTCTTGGGAAAGAGACAGGATTTCAAGCAAAGCATTTGCTCTATATACCTATGCGCGTCTGGGCTCTGATGTACACATAAACATAAGAATTTTTATTTTAAAATAGTTTTTAACGCATCTCCTTCCTGCCAAGCAGCCTCATTTCACACCCGGGCAGCACACACCCTGATAAGAGAGTTGACTTGCTCCAAGTCTCACCGAAGGTCATGGAGAGATGAAAACAGGCAACCAAGACTCCAGATAAATTTTCAGCTTTACTGATTCCGACGACAAACAGGAATTCGAGACTCAGTCAAGGATCTAATTGGCACCACCGGGACTTCAAAGCCATGACAGAATTCTGAGGACAGCAAGAGAGGAGGAAGGAGCCTTATACCACAGGGAGGAAGGCTGGGCGCGGGCCCCAGCTGTGTCTGCCCTGGCCGAGGACAGCCCTTGTGGCAGAAGGATTGGCCTGTGTCATGTGGCCTTTCTGAGCCATCTGCGCTGTGGATTGGGCTGAAAACAGCCACAGCATCAGACCGCCGTAGCTCCTTCATTCCCCCACATGGACCCAATTGGGTATGTTTTTCAGGTATATATTAAAAAAAAATTTTATTTTATTTATTTATTTTTTATTGTTAAATTTACTGGGGTGACATCGGCTAGCAAACATTACATAGGTCCCAGGTGTACAATTCTATAATTCATTGTCTATGTGTTGCATTACGTGTTCACCACCCAGAGTCAGTTCTCCTTCCATCAGGTGCTTTGGAAGCCTTGACACAAATGGCGTGCAAGGAATGAGCCTCAGCTTTAGGCATGGCTGACGCTTTGCTGCTATGGGGAGGCTAGCTCCCGAAGGTGGCTGATCGTGCCTGCCCGTGGCCAAGAACAATGGGCATCGCAGAGCACATGCACGAGAATTAGTTCTGAAGGCCTCAAGGAAAGAGGTGGGAATGACCGAAAGGGGAAGCTGTGTGAGCACAGACAGGGAGGTGAGAGCTGCCCAGGTAGGAGCATGGGAGGCCCCTGAAGGAAAACAACCTTGGTGGAGCCCTGGGGAGTGGGCGTGGCTAAGAAGTATGGCCCTGTCTTACCTCCAAGTTAACTTTTGTATGACTCTCCCCTCTGCCTCCCTATACATGTATGTATATGCAGAAGTATGTACACATCCATTATATATACTTACATATGTGCACACATGTACACACACACACACAGTCTGAAAATATTTGGTACTTCCACTGTTCATTTCTTGTTTCTCAACCAATAATCACTGAAACTAATTTACCTTATCAAAAATGCAATTACTCAGTATCTTAGACTGTTATTTATTTGACAGCCTTCTAATTTTCTCACTTTTACCTAATTTGACAGGGAATATTATAGACATAACTAGTCTTTCAAAATGACTTTCACAAGGTTAGTTCACTTGTTAATTGACCCTCCGTAATGGCAATTTATGAAGCATATTAATTTCATCTGTCATTTCCAACACAAAGTAAATGTGGAAAATAGTCTATCTTTCATAAGGGACCTTGTAAAAGAAGTATGTCGGAATTCTTAATTAATATATGCATATTCTTTCAACCATAGATAGTGTGCAGAACTTCTATGCTCACTCATCTGAAGCTCTGTCTCCCTTTTATAAATGTTTTGTTACTCCTTTATGATGAAGGAGAGATACCTTCACTGAGGATTATTCTGCCAGGGATATAAATCACCACCTCAAAAATAAAGCAGCCATTTGTCTGGAAGGATTTTTAAAGTCCACAAAGGAAAAGTTTAATAAAAATCCCATGGGGATCATAGCGAGAGAAAAGACCCCCTTCCTAGAAGGCTGAAGCCAATGCACTCCCGAATTATTTTACACCCTTGTTAGCAGTACTCCAAGAAATGAAATCAGACACACCAATTGCCCACATTAAGAAGAAAAGTGGTACCTTCAGAGGCTGAGTTAGACCTTCAAAGGACACCAGCTAAAGATAGAGACCTCACCACTTGGATTTGACTTTGACACAGATCTTTACTCAAACTTCCTAGTACCCTCAATTCAATCTCAACCTTAGTCACTGCAAAATTACTTTGGAGCCTACAGGGAGAAACGCTTGGCATAAAGCTGTAAACAAAGCAGACACAAGCTCAGCGCTTGTGGGGATCACATTCACTCAGGAGAAACAGCAAAGTCAATAGAATACAAAAGAGAATTACAGTGCAGAGCGATAAGCTCTGTAGACAGAGTGAGGGGAGGTTCTGGGGATTGAGGCATTAGTGAGGTGACAACCAAAGATACTGAGGAAGTGATTTCCCTTGGCAACCAACCCCATGGGACCTGGGCTGGTTCCCTCTTTCCCTCTCTTGGCTGAACATTCTGGTGGATTCCATGGAACCCTCCAAAATTCCTGAGTCCTCCACTCCAGTTTATGAATTCTATTCTTTAAGTTCCGACATCTTGATCAACACCGGAGCTAGCAGCTTCTGCTCCAGCAAATACCCCAGGCTCCCTCAGAGGTGTATGATTGTAGACTCTTGGTTCTCCCTCCTGGTTTATACCCAGCTTTGAACTTTCCGCATACCAGGGGGAGCCTCTTATAAGCAAACGCTCCATTTCTTAATCCAGCTAAAGCCCTCGCTGAAATGTTGGCTCAGGAAGGGTTTCTTTACATGGATTTCCATCTTAAATCATCCAGATTCGGCATTAACATTTTCTTAAAACCCTTTAAAGTAACAGTGTCTTTTTTCCCCTGCCATTCACCCCATACTGAAAAACTCCTACTCCCTTTATGAGAAAATGAAATGCAATTTTCAAGTTTGAAGGTCTTCATGTAGGCGATCTCTAGATAAGTCTTCGAATCATCTGTGGGGGCTTGAAATCTTACTGTTAAAAAAAGCCAGGGCTTATTAAAACTGGTATTAGTCTCATTATTTACGTTTTCTCTGATCAAAAAGAGATTTTTTTTTTTTACTTTCCATCAAGCATCTTACTAATAAATCCCCTAAAATGTCATTCCTGGCTTTGAGCTAAGCACAAAATATGTAAGTTTGGAAAAACAAAGGCTAATTTGTAACTTGACCATAATGGTATAAATGCTGAGATTTTCTTTGTTAAAGTAGCAAAAATTATATACTGAATCGTAATAAAATATAAAAAGTATATTAAGGCATATTTATCCTTGATTTCTCTACCATATACTTAATAAAAGCATATTTTAGAGCATGTTTTACAATGCGAACCACTTGACTTCTGATTGAGATAATCTATGCCAGTGATTTACACACAGAACTATTTTTTAAAAATGCAAATTATGAAGGTGGCATGCTGCAATGTCCTCATCAATCATAAAAAAATACATATTTTGAATAAGTGTTGAAATGTATAATCTATACTTCATAGATCTCAGCGTGAAAGCGCTGCTGCAGCCAGCAAAAGTGCAGCACATGTATTATCAGAAAATAATTACTCCCCTTCTCTGATGTTATCATGTAATAATAGAGCTAAAATGCTGTTCGGAGTGATGATATTTCTGGGGAGAAGAAAATATCTTCTTCATTTAATCTCACAGACAAAAAATATCGAGCAGATGTGGGGGAAAGAGAGAGAGAGAGAGAGAGAGAGAGAGAGAGAGAGAGTGAGTGTGTGTGTGTGGTGGGGAATCTTCCCTTTCTCTTCAAGGTTAACAAAAATGCCTTTTATAATGCTTCTGCCTTTCTAAAGTGGTTGAATTGCCCCCCTACACCTTTCCAGACACTGATGCAGTATAGTTTGTTGTTGTTTTTTTATCACACATAATGAAACCTAGGGAGGAAATTCATGGTTAAGTTTTCATGGCATGAAAGACTGGGTGTTTCTATTAGTAAAATGGCCTTAGTAAAGTTAAAGCTACTTCAAAACTACCCACACATCTGTGGACATGTGCAATTAGCTCTCAGGACAGGGTGGAGGAATTTGGGAGTATTCCTGTTGCTTTAACATTCGGTCAGTGAAGACAAAGTTATGTTAGTTTGAACTGACCTTTCTCCTCTCAGGAGAATGGCTAAAAATAAAATAAATAAAATAACACATGGTGAAAAAATAATCATGCTGGGGATATAGCAAGCTGTGTTGAATCCCAGAAATATGCTTATTATGAAATTCAACTTGATCCACACAATTCCCTCAAAGAGGAGTTGGGGAGGGGCTGGCAGATAAGAGGTGACCACTGTGACTGCCTGGACACTTTGGGCTACGGCAAAAGTGACTGCAAACTCCATTACCCTGATTTCTCTCTGAATATTGGTAGCACTATCCAACTGTGGTTTGTATCTGGAGCTGATTTTGGGAGGGTCTATTCATGCTGAAAAAGGTTTACTTTGTCCCACTATTCTCATTTATGCATTACTCTCTAGGGGCTCAGAGAACAAATACAATCGTTTGCTTTCTCTATTTCTTTTTACAGCTTTATATAATAGATAAGTTAGAATAGTAGCTACCTTTGCTTTTAGAACACATCCTAAATTCTAGGCAGTTTCTTCTACATTCTAGAACAGTTGTTCCCAGCTAGGGACCATTCCTCCTGACCAAAGGACATTTGGCAGTATCCGGAGATGTTGCAAATGGGACTGGTGGGTGCTCCTGGCATCTAGTGGGCACAGCGCTGCTAAACATCTTACAATGTACAGGAAAGCCCTCATCACAAAGAATTAGGGAATCCTAAATTAATTGTCCATAGTGCCAAGAATGAGGTTGAGAAACCCTGCTCTAGAAGAATAACTGTAGTGCTCATATAAGGAAACACACGTTAGTATTTTTATTATTCCTGTGTCTCAGATTAGGACACAGGGTTTAAGAGTTCAATAACTGCAATAGTATCATTTATTGAGTCTCTAGTATGTGCTTGGCTCTTTACTAATTGCTTTACTGTATACTGCCTGCTCATCAACACTATAAATTAAGTTGTATTAACCCTATTTTACAGATGAAAGAAAATGTAATATTGATCGTCTAGGGTCACATAGCTATTAACCAGCAGAACTAAGATACAAACACCCTTCTGCCTAGCACCAAATCACATACCCTTTCCCCTTTATCCTGAGGACTCAAGGTCACAGCTGCTAAGGGACAGAGATGGGATTCAAGCTAGACTTTTTCTACAATACCTTGTTGCCACTCAGGAAAGACAAATCCTCCCAAAGCACATGACATGTAAATATTTCTGGGATTAGATTGGAAACTTCAAGACATCAAAACTTCTGGGTACACATTGAGATTAAATGGTCCTTCCAGAGAAGGGACTGCACTGACACGCCCAAGCAGAAGGCTCTCTATGGTCACGAGTCCCCTCCTACACACAGCTGAATGCCTAGAAACAGACATTGGTAAATGTGTCAAGGAATCAACTCACTCTTTGCTTCTGTTTGAACCATGCTTACGTAGTGGGAAGTCATCCAAAGCAATACTGTCCTTTTCCATTGGTACAGGGAAGGCTACAAATAAGTCAGCCTCTGGTTTAGCATTGACCTTTGGAGCATTCTCTTTTAGATGACAAAAGCTTGCTGGTCTGGGGAATGCGAAGCTCATTCTAATTACATGTAGAGGGTGGCCCCAAAGTAGGTATACAGTATAGTTTACTTGTATTTTATTACACTGTTTGTTACATTTACATTTGTAATACTGTTTAATCTTGTAAGTGCTTACAATGTGTTCCATCAACATTGCAACATTCCTCAAACCTGTCCAGTACACTGTGACACACTATGACACAAATTACAGTCTGTTGTGATGAACTCCCATCGATTCAACTATATACCTGCTTT
>PVKE010043402.1:0-13389 GCA_004027555.1 Craseonycteris thonglongyai | reverse complement strand
ATAATCTTAATTTTATTCACTTCCTTAGCAAAGAAATTAAGAAATTGGTGACCTAATGGAGAAGAAATTACTTCGACCCCCCTCCCCCCAATCTGTTCTTTTCTTATTTTCATACAGAAAAAGAATTTTTTTCAGGTGCATTTTCCTGAATAATAATTGTTTCTCCACTCCTCAGATAACAAATATAATGAAAACTAAAAGAAAATATCACCTAGGCAGGGATTTCTTTAATTCCCTTAATTCTGCTCTTCTTTTATCTTTTCCTCCAGATTCTGAGATTCTAATTCTTTTTCTTCTTTTTTTATTGTTAAATTTATTGGGGTGACATTGGCTGGTAAAAATCACATAGGTTCCAGGCATACAATTCTACATCACAGCGTCTATGTGTTGCATTAAGTGCTCACCATCCGGAGTCGGTCCTCTTTCCATCACCGTATATTTGATGCCCCCTTTCTACACCCCCTCCCAATCCCCTCCCCTACTCTCCCACTCGTGAGATTCTAATTTTTGACTGGGTCCCTGGGCCTGTTTCTTTTCCCAAAACCTTGTTCACCTCCCTGTGGGACAGAGCAGTTTCCTTTCTTGGGGATATTGGGCTGCTGGCCCCATTTCATTCCAGCCACAGATCCAGCGTCCCTGAGCTGTCAAATCTGCCTGACCTCACATAATGACTTGTCACCCTTCCATGGAGCGAACAATCTGGAAATAGTCGTTCCAGTGGGATTCTGCCTGCTAAAAATTTAAGATCATTATTATATGCCTCAGCCTGTGTTCACCATGCCCCAGAGAAATGTAAATGTAGGTAAAGATTGGCACCAGAATGAACTACTTAAGATAATGAGCATGGTCCCTTTAAGTTGGATGATTTCACAATTAAGAATCTGTAGTTCTTTGCACACAGGATTTATAGTCTCCGTTTTTGAAAGCTGAACTTTTATAAGGTCCACTTTTTCAGTAAGCACTCAGAAGCAGGCAAAAGCATGCCCTATTGTTAGGCATGGCTCAGATCAGAAAGGCTGGGATGGATGTAGGAAATGAGGTAGAGGAAGTCAGCAGGAACATTCACACTGACCTCACTTTTCTGCAGAGGGGATGGCTGTTGTTTCTCTTGTCCATTTGTGTCAATCCCACTGCCAGGGTCAATGTTTTTCGGGAAGACAAGCCACCTGGCAATGCACAATTCATAGGAAAGACATCACGAGAGTGATGACTATAGAGTTAGATGTTGAAATGGTTGTAGACATAAGCTTGTGGGAAGAGAGATACATGTCATTACAGAAAAGACAGCTAGCATACGTAGAAATGTTTCCCACCCAATATGGTGGCTGATTATAGCCAGCTGTCCAATGGTGCATGTGAACAACTTTGTGTAACAGAAAGAGCACTGGAGTTAGGAGTGCAGACCTGCCTATGTACTAGGCCCTGCCCAGCTGCAAATTTGCTATGTGTGTTTGGGTAAATTACGGAGTAACTACATAAGATATTAGGAATGTATTGTGCATTCTGTTAGGCATATCATATAGACTGGTTACTGTTGTGTAACAAGTTATCCCAAAAAAGTGTTGTTCTTTCCTACAATCTGGAAGGGTTGAGGTGCTGCTCAGCTGAGCAGTTCTTTTTTGGGTCCCTCCATCCAGTTGCAGTTGAGTTGTAAAGCATCTGAAAGCTTTAATCACATGTCTGCAGCCTGGGCTGAGACGGCTGGATCAGCTGAGGGGTCTCGGAGCAGCTGTCGCTATGCAGCCTCTTCCTGTGACTAGCTTGGGCTTCCTCACAGCACGGCGGGCTCAGAGAGTTGGACTTCTGCCGTGGCTGCTGGCGTGCCCCTGGAGCAGGCATTCTGAGGGATAGGAAGAGGAAGTTGCCAGCTGCTTGGTTCTGGGCTCAGAAACTGGCACAATACATCATTTCAGCCACGTACTTGTAGGTCTAAGCAGCCCCAGCATCCACCCAGATTAAAGAGGCAGAGAAATGGACTCCACCTCTCAATGGGAAATGTCAAAGAATGTGGTGGGATGCCACGGGTCAGTTCCTCTTGGCATTAGGGTGCCAGCACATGGTCAAGGGGGTAGTAGTTGGTGCTGTTTTGATGAACTTAAGCAGTAGTGCGTTCTGTGGGAAATTGTGGTGTGATCACGTACAGGGGAGGTAGACTCTGGCCCGGGTTCATTGTTCCCAGCTTGGCTGCTGTGTTCTGCGGTGGGTTTTCACGGACAGGAACATCTGCCTTCCTATTAGAGCAGAGCCCTTAGAACATCAGAACAATTGTCTGGCTCTCAAGAGGATCAACAAACCAACTGAACGCAACTGCGGTTACATAGTTCCAGGCCCCAGATAGGTACTGCTGGTTGGTCTTCCCTGAGTGACGTCAGCAGGACTTCTGGGGAAGCAGAAAAGGAGCCTCTCTCCTTCCATTCATCTCAGTCCTCCTTATAATGTATCAAGAATGAGAGAATTTAGTGTTGGAAAGTGAAGAAAAAACATACGCTCCAGTTACTAGCATATTGATCAGAACGCCGCAGTGCTCAAGAAACAACCACAAAGCCTGATAACGCCTAGTAATAAAAGAGGCTTTTTATTGAGATACTCTGGTAATGGCCTCATGCTTCATCACACTGACGCCTCAGAACAAGCCTCTGAGGAACAAGCATCCCCACTTCACAGATGAGAAGGCTGAGGCCCAGAAATGCAAAGTGGTTTGCTCAAGTTCATACAGTGGAGTATAGATGTGAACCAACATAGTCTAGCCGTACAGCCTATGTTCTACACAATGATATCACTAGCACCTCCCTCCTGCCTTGTTGGTTTTGTTGTTGTTAGCATTTTTAAGGTCTTCTGAGTGGGTAAGAAAGCCAACTAAGACAGCTCGCATGCAAGCTGTTTGTGTCATTGAAATGTATGAGCATGGTGTGTGTATGAACAATTAATAGACATTGTGTGCACTTGTCAAGTGCAATGGAGTGGGAAGGGATTCTGGAAGCAGTGTATTCCAGCTTCCCACCCAATGCAGGGATCCCCAGAGACTCATCTTCTAGCTCAGCTTGAACTCTAAGGTCAGGTGAATAAAAATACTAATGGCCAACATGAGAGCTGATGCTAATAATTGCTGTAACCATGGAAACTGACTAGAATACAAAGGACAAAAAAGGCTTCTTAAAAGAGATTTAAAAAAAATACAAGGTAGTGAGTGAGTAGGGAACCCAGATATATTAATAGAGGCTGGATAATTGGGGCGAGGAGAGGTGAGAGACGTCTGCGCACTCAATTTCTGGTCACCTTTAAAATATCATCAAATACTTTTGTGTTTGTGAAAAATCTCTATGATAACTGTTCATATAATTAAAAATAGGATGGCTGTCTTCTAAGTGGCTATAGGAGATAAAATGCAGCTTTTACAGGAAAAAAAAAAATAGTGGAAAGGAGAAAGCAAGGAAACAAAAAAACAACAATAAACCCCAAAGGGCATGCATTATGGCAAATACATAGGTTTAAATTCTTCTATTAACACATAAAATATTTAATTGACTGTAAAGCAATATGCAGTAATTTGCCTTCATTACCCAATGACTACAAATTGTCTAATGTATCATTTTGTTGTACAGTGTTTTCTTAGTGAATATCTCCTCTAATTACCTTGAAGACAAACTTTATGTCTTACTCACTTTGGTATTGCCAGTGTATAGTTGGTGCTCCAACACATGGTAAATGATTTAATAAGAAGAAGATAAGTAGATAGTAATATGAGGAAAATAGTATTTAACCAAAAAGTATGACACACAAGAGAATAGATTTGTTTCTCATTTATAAGTGGTATAATCAATGGTGAAGACATAATAGATTGGAAACTGTATGTGCCAAAGAGCATTGCTATAAAACACATGGAGCAAAAGCTGTTAGAAATACAGAGATAAATTGGTGGTAAGAGTATGGGGTTTTGTAATCAGTCATACAAGATATGAATTGTGGCTTTGTTATTTATTAGCTTGGGCCAACTATTCATCCTTTCTGAGCCTCATTTTCACGTACAAAAATGAGAATAATTTCAGTATTTTGAGGATTAAGAGAGGGGAATGTAGGTAAATGACTGAGTAGCCCACAGTAGTCAATCTCCCCTCCACTCCCTCCCAAACAGATCTTTAAACTCCCCCTCCCCCCAAAAAAGAAATAGGGAAGGAAAGAAGGAAGGAAGGGAGGGACAGCCTGTTTCTCATTAGTTATTCAGCACTTGGTCAATAAATATCCTGGGGGCGAATACCATGTCCTTGTCATTTTCACAGTCCCCCAGAGCCATTATAAAACCTTATTAGACATTAAGTTGTGTGCTGAATACTGAATAATTTTTCAAAGAAGTGTATCACTTTAGCTTTATTTGTCTGCTTAGTAACAGGGATCTGACTATATAATAGCTTTAAAAATCAGGGGTTTGTTTTTTGACATAAAGTCCAAATATAGGTGTTCCAGGAGTGGCTCCAGGAAGTTATCAAGGACTCAAGCTCCTCTCTTCTTCAATTCTACCAACTTTAGCAGTTTCCTTTCATGCTCAAGGTCACAGAATGGCTGCTGAAGTTCTAGCCATCGTATCTATAATCCCAGTCGGAGGAAGGGGGAGGGGCAACGGTAAAAAACACTTCACCCATATTAATTATATCTTTTTAGAAGCTCTCCTGGAGTCCTCACTCTCAAATTCTCCTTATATCTCTTACCATCCACCACTCCCTATAATAAAGGCAGGAAAATGTGTTTTGTTGTTGTTGTTGTTTTGTTTTTGTTTTTTAGCTCCATACTCGGCCACCCCCAGTAAACTAATGCCAGTGAAGAAAGGGAAAATTATTGATACTGGGGAGGTAACAGACTGTTAAAATGACTTGTGGTTTTTTTGGATGGGAACTTCGCACTTCATAAAAGAAACTCTCCACTTAAATGTTTATTGGTTTGCCTTCAGGTAGGTTTACTCTTACTGAGCAGGGCCTGAAGTGAGGTCTAGAAACCACAGTGCTTTCTTTTGTGGGTTCTAAGGGATATATATTCTCTAAGAGTTTGAGTTTAGAGGTCACAAAACAAGGGTGGCTAGGGGTTATGGACGGGTATTTATTGAGTTATTTGACTGTATAAAACATAAAAAAAAATCAATAGGTACAAAAGCAGTACAAGGGAAAAGTAATTTTTCCTCCCACCCTTGGCTCCCCAGTCATTGAGCTATTTGCTAGAAGCAACCACTATTAGGATTTGTATATATTTCTGGATGTAGGCTCTGCATTTACATGCACAATGAGTATGCATTCAAGTTTTTGTATTTTTAAACAAATGGGACCCTATCAGATGCACATCGATGATTTCACTTAAGATTTCCCTCCCTCCCTTCCTTCCTCCCTCCCTCCCTTCCTTCCTTCCTTCCTTCTGTCCCTCTTTTTAAATATTTATTTATTTATTTATTTATTTTGACAGAGAGAGAGAGAGACAGAGACAGAGACAGAGACAGAGAGAGAACTGAACTGGGGGAGCTCCCAGTTCAGCATATGGGTCCGCACAGTCCGGGGCTGGGATTCGATCCTCGGTCCCCAGCGCTGCAAAGTGAGCGCTTAACCCACTGAGCCATTCCGGCTTCCCCTCTCCCTCTTTTTAAAAAAGATTTATTGTTTCAGAGAAGGTGAGAGAGAGAGAATAAGGGAGGGCCCAGGGCAGTCTCGACCATAGCTGTAGACCATTAGTTGTGACATGGTTTCATTCCACGCAGGTGAGTGTGGGGCTGTGTGGGGCGGGAACTGAACCGAGGGCCTGCGGCCTGGGAGATGTGAACCTTCGATGCTGAGCCATGCCAGTGGTTACTAGTTGTGCTACAGTTCAGCGTGTGGGGATGCAAGGACCGGATTCGAGAACCAAACCCTGGGCCTCATGATTGCAAGGCAAGAGCTCAGCTGCTGAGCTATCCCAGCATCCTCTCTAAGGTTTCTTGGATATCTTTCCAAAGCATATGGGAGAAGCTGCCTCATTCCTTTTAACAGCTTCCTAGTGTATCACAGACGTGCCATTATTTATTCTTTTGATGAGTTTGTGTATACAATAATTTATTTGACCACACTTTTTGGATGAACATTAGGTAGTTACTAATATTTTCCTATCATAAGGAAACATATGAATATTCTTAGAAATGTCATTTTGCATATGTTTAAAAGTACTCCCAAGAATTAGAATTTGTCCTGGCTCCAAAGGTATGTGTACTGATGACTTTAAGAATATTGGCCAGACCACTCTCCAGAATTACTGTGCCCCTAGCAAAGGACTGGGAATGGTTTTTCCTTGTACCCTTGACCATTAATTACAATGTGTGATCAAACTTACTGATCTTTGCTGATCTGATCAGTGAAAAAAACAGCATGATAGCTTTGATTTGCATTTCTCTCATTTTGAGTGAGGTTGAATATCGTATCATAGATTTAAGTGCCTCTTAATGCCATTTCCTATTTATATTCTTTGCCCATTTTTGTTGGATTGATTATCTCTTCTAGGTGTTCTTTATAGTCTAAGGAAATAAGCCTCTTCTTAGTTGCAAATATGTTTCCCATTTGTCTTTGTTTAATGATAATTTTTATGCAGAAAAAAATTAAAAAAAATGTTAACATAGTCAAATGTATCAATCTTTTCCAAAATGAAATTCAGATTTTATGTCATATGTAGAAAAACCTCTTACCTTACAGTTATTTTAAAAGGTTATTTTTCTCCTAATATTTAATGGTTCTGTTACTTAAATTTACATCTTGATTCGTCTGTAATTTATTTTGCTGAAGGTGCATTGTTTTAAAATGACCGATAAATTTCATATACCAAAAAGTAGTTGTCCTAATAATGTCATGCCTTTTGGTCTCTAAAACTATATAGAGAGACCAGGAACAAGCTCCAGATATCAGTCAGGTGGTTTTCAAAAAAAAAAGTATGTCAATTCCGACAGGACAAAAAGATCAGCCAAACTATAAGTTACAAAGCAATTTCCTCTCATCCAGGAAGAAAGAACGTTTGAACAATTACAGTCTAACAATGGATTCGGCTCCTTATTGCAGGTGTCTTTGTAACTTAGTAAGCTAACCATTTTTCTGAGCATTCCAGGAAGCCTGCGTTCCTTATTTCTGCAGTCTTCTGTTGCTTTTCAAGAAGAGCTTTGCCTTTTACAATGGGCATCATTACCAAGCAGTTCCTGGAAAACAGCGCATGTAGTAAATGGAATAGGTAGAACTCAATTGCCTAAGTATCAAAAGACTTTCACAGGAATCGTATACCTTGTGCTAGAAGCAGCAGTTTTGGAGACAGTTCAGTGTAGAGCTAAGAGTCTGAGTGTTGGAATCAGAGGGGATCTTTCAGTTCCAGCTCTGTGCCTGGCTACAGACCTCTGAGCCTCAGTTTCCCCATCTATAAAATGGGGCTATTAATACGACCAACTGCAAGGGATGGTTGACAGGCCTTCTTGAAAGTTCAAATGCACAATAAATATGAGCTGTTCTTAATATTATCCTCTTTAGGAAAGATTCCATTGCCCAGCATTTTTGTGTTTTGCAAATACTTATTGAGTGTCCACTGTGTACTAAATACTGTATTGGATTCTGGGAACTATATAAAGAAGATTAAACAAGGAACCTGTTCCCAAAACCACAGCCTTAGATTGCACCGAGGTATGGAGACAAAGTACTAATTAAAATCTACTACTAGCTCAATGAGACCAAGAGCACTGTACAAACTCCAGATTGTAATGTGAACTGGAGAAGGAATGGCATATGTGGCGAAAGGAGTTTATGTTGGCAAGATGCCTATGAATGAACAGCTGTTGGGCTGGAAAATTAAGCAGAGGCTTCCCTCTCCCCAAACCCAACAATCCCCTTCTTTCATGAAGGTAACGAGAGGTGAGAGCACGGGATCAGGTCCTAATGCACAGCCTGTCATGGTCCCAGCCCCTCTTTTCATCCTGATTAGGGAATAAAGGGAATGGGTTTCCTGGCTGGTCTCATCTGGGTAAACATTTTGCCTGCTTTACAGAACCACCACCTGAGTTAAGTGCCATTGGCTGGACCTGCAGTTAATAGAAAACAGCAGGGTCTTTGTCAGTGAGTAGAACTCTAGTGACAGGGAAGACATTTATAAAAATGCTGGTGTGTCTCATGTCCCGTGCCAGTGGGTGCTATTAATGCTCTTTTATGTGATTCTTGAAATTCACTGGAATCAATCCTGAAAGTAAAGCCAGGGCATAATGAGTCATGAAATTCAGTTGTCTGGGATTTACAGTTGTGATGGCTTCGAAAGGTGGGTGTTGTCCCACTGAAAGTGGAAAGCTTTGGAAATGTTGAGAAAAATAGGTTGTTCTCACTTGGGTTCTCTTCCAGTGGTTTTATTTGTAGTAAGAACCAGCAATCCATGAGCTTGAGGACATGTTTCTTGGTCTGTTTTGAATTCTCTAACAAAAGATCACAAATTGGATAACTTGGAAACAGCAGAAATGTATTTGTCAGAGTTGTGGGGACAGAAGCCCTAGATCAGGGCGCTAGTGTGGATGGGTGAGGGCCGTCTCCCAGGCGGCAAACGTCTCGTTGTACACTCACGTGGAAGGACTCTGGGGCCTCTTTTATAAGGGCACTAATACCATTCATGAGGGCTTCACCCCCGTGACCTACGCACCTCCCAAAGGCCCCACCTCTTGGTACCGTCACCTTGGGCATTAGGATTTCAACCTAGGAATCTGAGGGGACGGATACCTTCAGAACACATCCACATGGCTAGCTGGCACCCAGCCTTTCTGTGAATCCTGTATCATGGTCTGAATTACCATTTGGATAAAAAGAAACACTTCCATTAAAAGTCTGGTTGCTTCACAGGGCGTCTTGTACCTATTCAGAATTATAACTATAAAAATTGTACAGAATATGGAAAAATGTCTGGGATGTGGTAACTAAAAAAGCCAACTCCTGAGGTGTGGGGATAGCTCAGCAGATTGAATGCTTGCCTTGCAACCACAAGGTCCAGAAATCAATTCCCTACCCCGGCCTGTACAAAATCATATGCTGAACTGTGGTACAACTGGTAACTGCCAGGATAGCGATGAAGGTTCTCTCTTCCCAAGTGAGAGGCACCCAGTTCGGTTCCTGTCCCACACAGCCCCACATCCACCTGTGTGGAATGAAACCATGTCACAACTAATGACGTACAGCTATGGAGACTGCTCTGGGCCCTCCCCCTTCTCTCCGTCTCTTTCTCTCTTTCTCTCTCACCATCTCTCAAACAATAAAATAACATCTTTAAAAAATAAAAAAAAACCAATTTCAGCTGCATCTACCTATGATCACCTCTATATGTTCACAGACCAGTTATGGAAGAGACTTCAATTAAAATTATTTGATATGTTGGGTAATGGAATGTGGTCATAGTTTTCTGTTTTTTAATTTTATGCACTGTAGAAAATAAATTAAAATGACTGAAAATAAAAGAACTGTGGTTGGGTAAGTGTACAGGCTGTCTTATCATTGCCCCTCGTGGGCAGGGTCTGGGCTGGTTTTCCCCTATGTTACTGAGCTTCCTATTGGCTATGACAGAGAGTGCTGTGGAATGGCTGGAGCCTGGAGGTGGTGCAGCCAATGCAGCTGTGCTGAAACCAACTTAGAATGAGGCAACAGGGTGGATTCACTGGCCTGTGGCCCAATTCTGGCCTGCCATCTTTTGTTTGTTTGTTTATCTTCCTAGGTGTCAAGCCATGTTTATTGTTTGCAATAGCTAACAATAGCCTGTGGGTATTACAGGCTACATTTTTCTCTCAATCCCTTGTTTTCACCTTTCCTGATACCTTGGGTTTTCCTAGAGACTCCTTTATAAATATGATTGGAGTCTTGCAGTACTTTTCAGGTGCAACTTCCTGCTATCGTACAGGAGCCCTGTGGATGTGATGGCAGAATGTGGGTGGAGGAGTAGCGCTGTTTATCCTATGATTAGGTCTCAGCCCTTTGTGAGTCTCTATCATCCTAGATTTAAGAGCCTATTTATATGTTTTGCTCATTTTTCTGTTGGGTTCACAAACTTTTGTAGGTTTCTTTTTAAATATAGTTTAAGAAAATTGTCCTCCCCTCAGTGGCAAATATGTCTTCCATGTGTCTTCTTTCTGTCTTTGTTTATGGTGTTTTATTCCCATCCAGAACATTAAAAAAAAAAAGACTATATAAAATTCTTCACAGCTGTTTCATAGAAGTTTTGTTGCCCTTTAGGTGAGACAGGAATACTCCTAGAGGCTGAAGGTGGGTGTTTCCCTTCCCCCAGGCTAGTTAGGCGCTGATAAAAGCCCAGTAATGAAGCTCTGCTAAAATAGTTCCCCTTCTTAAGGAGAACCGAGCCATCTGGATGTATTTTACAGTGGTTCCTTTGCCTCTCCCCCTGCTGAAGTGTGAATGGAATGTTTCTATTCTTCACACCGAGAACCTGACGGGGCTCCTGGAGAGAAAACTCAGGACAGTGTGGGGCTCCCTCAAGGCTAGGCCTTCAAGCTCCGCCAAGCTCAGTCTCCAGTAATTGGTGATTAAAGGGTAATCAGCTCAGTGTGACTTAAGTCTTCCTGTCCAGTGGTGGCTACAGCAGCTTCCACTCCTGGTAGGATGTGACTTTTGGTATCTGCCCATCTCTCCAGTTTTGGGGGTTGGTGATTTGCTGTGACCTCAATTATCTAATGGACCTAAGAAGAGTTGTTGCTTTTCAGCTTTTCATGGTTGTGAGAGTGGGAGTGACACCTTTCAAGAGCTTTATAGAATGTGTTAACTAGAAACCAAAGACCACCAATTTTTTTATTTTATTTTATTTTTTTTTGTACAACCTGTGAACTAAGCATGGTTTTTGTATCATTAAGTGGCTGCAAAAATATTCTTAAAGAATATATATTGTGACAGGTAAAAATTATATCAAATTCAAATTTCAGGACCCAGAAATAAAATTCTGTTGCAATATAGCCACTCTTAATGCATTTCAGTATTGTCTAGGGCCAAATTAAAGTCATTGCGACAGAAATTTATGGTGAGAAAAGCTCAAAATACTTACCATCTAATCCTTTACAGAAAAAGTTTGCTGACCCCTGGTTTTGCACACTCTGGACCAGGATCCTGATTAAGTTTGAATCCTTTTTGATGCTGTGTTTAAGTTGAAAATCAACACTGAACAGGTGTTAAGCACTAAAGAGAATGCCATGTTCAGAGATGAGTGAAAATCTAGGCCTCCGCCAAGAAGACTGTACCCTGGGGGATACTAGAGGATCAACAAATAGCATTTACTGGATTGGACATTAGAGTTAGTCTTAGGCAAGAGTCACTAGAGTTCAACCTATTTGGTAGTAATTGATGATGTGCCATGGGCAGGATCTTCTTAGGAGTCCCAGTGTCAAGAGGACATCAAAGTTCTGCACTTTTTGACGTGGCAACAGTCAGTAACGATTACGGACATCCAGTGATTTCTGTGACCACATCAGCATTATAGTGCTGCTTTCAAATATGTGTCACTGTGTTCATTGTGATTTTCAACTCTAAAGTTATCAAGAAGTATATTGCTTTAGGGAGAGAGTGAGCTCATGCATCAAAAGTAAGTATTCAAAGCAGGGCACCAACCTAACCTTAGGAAGTAATGACCAAGAACTGGGGAGAGTTTTGTAAACATGTCTTGTTGAAAAGTAGCTAAACCACAAACTGTTGAGCTCATTGTACATCCTGTAATACAGAGTGGGTCTGTTACAAGTGCCACAGAGAATAGGAACATTAGTGCTCTTGGCCAGGACCTGTTGCAAATCCCTTCTGTCCTCATTGTTATGTAATAATAGCTGTAAGACATCAGGAACACTTCCTTATCTTAAGAGGATTGGTGCTGAGGAGGGTCTATGTGGGCTTATATGATAGGATGAGTACAGGCAACAAGTGGATACACAATCTGAATTTTCATATTCATTAAAGACAGCTTCCCTGAGGCCCAGTCTTTAGGTCTAAATAAGGTTACCACACTAACCTCTTGGGTCCCCTTAGGAGGCCATAGTATTAGTGTTGGCCTAGTTCATGACTGAGTAGTAGTAGCTTTGAGTCTTTCCAGCTATGTCCCCAAATTATAACCCTGATTGCACACTATGCCGTGGTTTGGCATGGAAGCAAAGGTATATGCCTTGCTACCTTCTTATATTCTTTATCGGATTGATTGTGAAAATCCCTCTAGGAGGTCTTATAAGTGGGCTATCCATAGATTACATTACGTGTTAATGGAGTTGGAAAAATATTGAAGCATATGACCCATGCAGAAGTGACTGAGGCACAAATAACAAACGTGTTCTTCACCATATTACAGCTTTCCTAGAATCTAGACTTGACCAGTACCTCCAACTCAATTCAGAGGTCACTTATTGAAATTTGTGTTTAACATCACCATCCAGACCCTTTTTGGATGTGTCCAGAGGTGGAGAACTCACTCTTTCACCTCAACTCATGTGCATTAGGGTTGATTAATAACTGCATTAGTCAGGGATCTTGTGGCTGCAAATGACAGAATCTAACTCAAACTAGTTTTAGAAAGAAGCAACATTTTTTATCTTTCTTGACAATACTTGGGAAGGGTAAATTTCAGGGACAAGTAGAGACTGGATTTGAATTCTGGATATCAATCAATTTCTGTTTCCCCACTTCTCTGACTTTCTTCCTTTCCTCTTTCTATTTTTTGTCTGTTCTTCTGCATTCTTTCAGATTGGCTTTCTCTACTTAGTACAAAACACATCATCAGTAACTCCCCAAGTTCACAACTAGAAAGAGGTTTGGGATTTGTTCCATTTCCCACATTCCTTGTGTGTGTGTGTGTGTGTATGTGTGTGTGTGTGTGTCCGGGGGGGGGGGGGTGGTGTTGTGGATTTGATCTACTTATATTCCATTCAGTGTATATACCTACGGTCATAGTAGCCAGGAAGGAAAAACACCCCCACTAGAACGTTATGTTTGGAATAGAGGACATTTTTCCACAGAAGAAGGGAAGAGTATTAGGCTAATGAAGCTAAGATTAGACATTAGATACATCTGGGGTAATTGGGAATGCTTTCATATATTAAAACTGAACTTTCTGAATTTTACTTTCTCTTGAATCACAAAATGAATCAAATTTTTCTTTTCTGTGACCTTTCAAACATTTAAGTGCAGCTTTGATATCTGGCCACTGGGCCAATTACAGCAATCTCCTGGCCTACGCTGCCTGTCTCTGAGTTACTTTTCCCTCCAGTTGGACCCTCTTGGATCTGTCCCTATGTACTCTTTTTCTTCAGCCTTCTTAATCACCCTGCCACTCCACCCCACCCTGCTCCAGTAGTCCTAAGAATTCCCTTTAATCATTGCTCAGCTGGCTTTGGCAGCTACAGGACCT
>PVKE010043401.1:0-13392 GCA_004027555.1 Craseonycteris thonglongyai | reverse complement strand
ATTTAACTGTGTCTGGGTACTGTGTGGCCAGCATTGAGTGAGCTCTCTGAGTGTCTTGATTAATGCAGCCCTGAATTCTGTTTCACTTAGATTTGATTCCAAGTGTGCAAGGTCCTTTACTAAAGACTGCCCCTGATCTTCTGGAGGGGCTTTGGATTCTGAGGTGTGCATTGTGTTTGATGTGGTTCTTTTTGCTTTACGGATGAGTCTGTGTTCCTTCTGGGGGTTTGCCTATCAGATGGGCTTCTCTTTATTTTTTCTTTTGGACTCAGTTATGGGAGAAGGAGATTTTGGGAGAGGGGTGTGGGAAGCAGACAGCTTCTGTGTCCTGGGGCACTTCAGGTTGCTGTCTTAGCTGTTAGATAGTAAGGTAGTAAAGGTGTGGCCAGGGGTTGGGGCATGTGAGTAGGAGCTAGGGCGGGCCTGAGACACAATAGCAGATTCCGCTTTCAGCAGGGGCGCTGGTGGTTCAGTGTGTGCAGGGTGGGGCACAGGAGCTCTGGTCTTTCTCTCCTCTGCCTGGCTGCCCCTCCTTCAATCATATCTGTATGCCACACCCGCAGGGCTGCACTTGGATGGGCTGGGGCTTGGTCCCTGTCGGCTGCGGAGTCCCGCATGCGCAGGCAATGACACCGCGGCGACCCGGTCAGCGGTCCAGTTGAGCGCGGGCTGCAACGCCCCAGAGGTCCGGTGGGTGGGACGCCGAATGCCCAGTTGCGTGCTCAGGAGCAGGCAGCAGTGCGGCAGCGTCCCGGTGGGCAGGGCGCCTAAAGCTGGTCTTGCACACAGGCAGCTTCGCTGCGGAGGCCTGGTGAGCAGGGCGCCAAAAGCCCGGTAGTGCGCTGGTGAGCAGGCAGCGGTGCTGTGGCAGCCCGGTGGGTGGGGCGCCGAAAGCCCGGGTGCATGCACGCAGCGATGCGCAGTGGCACAGTGGGCGGGGCGCCGAAAGCCCAGTTGTGCACGTGTGCGCTGGCAGTGCCTTGTGGCCTGGTGACCAGGGCGCCAAAAGCCCAACTGGGCGTTGGCAAGCAAGCAGTGGTGTCGGGGCCGCCCGGTGTGCGGGGCGCTGAAAGCCCACTTGCGCACTGGCAGCGGCTCCTCCGTGGCCTGGTGGGCGGGACGCCGAAAGCCCTGCGCGCACAGGCCGTAGCTCGGGCGGCAGCCGCTCTACGCTCCCGGCTCTGCTGAGACCGCCGGATTCACTCCAAGCACGTCCAATGCAGCTGTGCCCACTCAAGCCCCAGCCCTCACCCCAAGAGCCCTGTCCTCAGAAGGCGCTCCCTCACAGTCACTCTCCCCCGTAAATCAGGGGTGCTGAGCTGCCGTGGGCTGGTGCCCTGCTCTCACCCCGCCCGCCGGGAAGTGCCGCCACCCTGCTCCACAGTCCCTGTTCCCCTTTAGGCTCTGTGATCTGATTAGGGCACTGTGTGCTGTCCCTTGAGTTCGGATGTTAAATTGTCCACAGTCTTGTGGGGCTTCCACGCTCCCTAGGTCTCGGCTTCCAGCCCGCCCTCGATCCAGCTCCACTGTGACCGTAGTCCCCCAACCCCCCTTTGTGTTTGCCAGCCCCGGGCCGCGCTCCGAGTCTCTGTCCCCGAACCGCTGCTTCCCCTTCCCTGTTCCGCTCTCCCCTTTTTTCTCTAACCTTTGTGTGTTGTTCTGCGTTGTGTGGTTCTCTTAGTTGAGGTTTCTTCTCAGGGTTTCCCCTGTGGATTCCCCTGTTCACAAGGCCCTTCCCAGGCAGTTGTCGGCGCTCTCCTCTCATGCCGCCATCTTGGATCTAGGGTAGATTTTTAAAAAGATTTATGAGAGAAGGTGAGAGAGAGATAAAGAGAAGAGTGGAAGGCCCAGAGCAGTCTCCATAGTTGTAATAATTAGCTGTGACATGGTTTCATTCCACACAGGTGGATGTGGGGTCAGGGGGGTGGGAACCGAACCGGGGACCTCCCACATGGGAGGCGAGAACCTTCGCCACCGAGCCATCCCAGTGGTGACCAGCTGCACCACAGTTCAGCATATGGGGCTTGCATGGGCTGGGGCCAGGATTTGAACTCTGGGACCTCATGCTGCCTTCCAGTGAGGGAACAGAGACATATGAATTGCTGTCTCGGGGTTGTTGCCCGGCTCAATAATGGCACAGCCGGCTCCGGGTAGCTGTGAAATGGACCTCCTTATGTGGCCAGATCCCATCTGGAAACAGGAGCCTGGGGCCTGGGTGAGCCAGGGCAGGCGCGGTTGCAGGAATGAGTTGAAGGTCGTGGCAGAAGTGGTTCTCCCACCTGCCTCTCAGCTGGGGCCTGGGTCCCAGGGATGAGCTGGGTGCAAGGTCCCTGCTGACCTGCTTGTTTTCTTAAATGCTGGACTGGATGGCTTTGTTAGAGGAGCGAAGTCTGCCAGCTGAGTTTATAGAAGCGTGGTCAGTGTGCTGCGCGTAAAAGAATGGCCACCAGGTAGTTCAACGCAGACCCACCTGCTGGAAGGGCCAGAGCTGAATCCAGCAGGTGCAGGGGTGCCTTAGGGTGGCGTGGTTTAATGGGAACATGATATGAGCCTGTTTATGTAATTAAACACGTTTTAGTAGCCACATTAAAAACAATGAGGTGAAAAAAACGTTAAAGCAATTTTAATAACACAGAACGTGATCACTTTAGGGTTCAGTGGAAAATTTTTTTGTTTTCAGATTTTCCGTTTTCACTTTCATTAAAATTAAATTATATGAAAAGTAGAAATTTTCCATGGCAGTAACCACCTGTCAAGTGCTCATTAGCCACAGGGGCTCGTAGCTTCGGTCCTGGGTGACGTCTTACGCCTGTGCGACTGCCCCCCTGGCCCTCACCCCAACCTCGGAGGCCACCCTGGTCTCTGCTGCTTTCTCGTTGCCCTTAGGGACCTCTCAACACCTCCTTCCTTTTCTCTTTGACCCTTCCAGCCCCTCAGGACTGTCATCTGGTCCACATGTCCACTCCAGCGTGTCCCCCCACCCGCCCCCAGCTCTCCTTGCTGGCTCCCACAGCTCTCTTAGAAGGTCAGGAGGTGGATTAAAGGCATTTGCAGGGAGGTGTGAATGCGGCTTGGGGCTTCCTCTTCCAAATTATCCTCTAATGGCTGGAAGGAGGTGGAAGCCAACTGTAGTGAATTCTGCTGCAAAGCTTTTACTTAATCCCAGAGTATAACATTCAAGGACTCAGCTTGGTGAGCACAACACCCCCTGCCCTCTCCTCAGCCCCTCCCTCACCCCTGCAAGCCAAGGCCTGGATTTAGTCAATACAGCCCATGTTAAAAAATAATACAATAGCTGCCACGTGGACAGAGCGAATGCTGTCAGACTGGTATCCTGATACCTGGAATCACCTGCCAGAGAGCCTTTATCATCCCCTTCACACGGGCTCAGAGGGCCAGCCAGGGTGGACGAGAGGGCCTGTGTGACCCAGGGCCCAGGGCTGCCTGGACACCAGCGCCCCCTGTGGGCCCTGGGCTGTCAGGAAGGTGAGGAAAATACATGCGCAGCAAACCCTGTGAGAGAGGCTGCTTCTGAGGGAGGCTCACAGTGCAAACTGCAGAGACTGAAGATCTCTCACAAGGGCTGTCACCCCTCCCAGGGCAATCTCAGGTTACCTGCGACCCCTTAAACCTCCTGCTTCTGTCCCCTATGGTGGTTCGTTTAGTTGTTGATGACATCCTTTTACTCTTAAAATATAATTTTAAAAAATCTAGGGGAAGCCGGGATGGCTCAGTGGGTTAAGCGCTCACTTTGCAGCACCGGGGACCCAGGATCGAATCCCGGCCCCGGCCCGTGCGGAACCATATGCTGAACTGGGAGCTCCCCCAGTTCCGTTTTCTCTCTCTCTCTCTCTCTGTCAAAAATAAATAAATAAAAATATTAAAAAAAAAATAAGATTTATAAAAAAAATAATCTACACCATAATAAATTTAAAAAGTAAAAACTTATTTTATTGTTTGTGAAAGAATGTGTGTGCAGGTGCAAGGGTGGGGGGTGGTGTGGGCCCAAGCAGTCTGCATAGTTGTGTATCACTCGTTGTGACATGGTTTCATTCCACATGGGTGGATGTGGGGCCGGCCGCGTGGGTGAGAACCGAACTGGGGGCCTCTGGCCTGGGAGGTGAGAACCTTCATCACCGTCATGGTGGTTACCAGCAGTGCCACAGCTCCGCATGTGGGTTTGCACGGGCCGGAGCGGGACTCAAACCCTGAATCTTGGCGATAGTGATACAAGTGCTCAACTGCTGAGCTATCCCGGCATCCCCTTAATGAATTTTTTGACAGTTGCAAGTACCCAATGTAACTGTCATGTCTATCACAATACAGAACATTTCATTTCCCCAGCAAGTGGCCTCATCCCTCCTTCCAGAAAGTGCCCCATGCAGGGGCAACTAGTCTTCTAAGCTACCCACTATACATCAGTGTTGCCTTTCCTTGAACTTCATAAAAATGGAAACATATGAGATATATTCTTTTATATCTTGCTTCTACTCAACGTTATGTCTGTGGAATTCTTCTATGCTGTCATGTGGGGTGGTCGTTTATTTTTTATTGCTGAGTGGTATTTCATCAGAACAATTATCTCAACTTGGTTTTTTCCCTTTGCATTCTCTTGGGCATTTGGGTAACTTATAGGATTTGTTTATTATGATCAAAGCAGCTATGTTCTTTGAGGAACATATACAGCCATTTTCCCAGGATATATACCGAGGGGTGAAATTGCTGGTCCATACGGTGGGTGTGTGTTCGCTTTATTAGAAGCCATCAGATCCTTAATTTTTATAATTTATTTATTTATTTTTAATTTTTTGACAGAGAAAGAGACAAAGACAGAGAGAGACAGAGAGAAGGGGGAGGGCCCAGAGCAGCCTCCATAGTTGTACATCATCAGTTTTCAACATGGTTTCATTCCACACAGATGGACAGAGACCAGGTCAGGGGCCACATAGGAACCAGGTTGGGGCCTCCTGCATGGGAGGCATGACCCCACAAGCTGGGGGCTGAGCTGGGGGGCTTCCCACATGAGAAGCTTGCCCTGACAAGAACTGAATTGGGGCCACATCCCAGTTCAGCATATGGGTCTGCCTGGACCAGGGCTGAGATTTGATCCTTGGACTCCGGGGCTGCAAAGTGAGCTCTTAACCTGCTAAGCCATCCTGGCTCCTCCAGATACTTAATTTTTATGCACCCATTTTTTTGGTTTGATTTGTATGAGAATACCTCTGCATTTACAAAATTTGTTCTCTTACTTTATTATTAAACAAAGAAACAAGAAAAACAAAGAAAAAAAGCACTCATCCTCAATCTATGGTACTTTGCCACAAGACGTGAAAACCTCAGGGAAAATAGAGAAAAATAGGGGAAGAATCCTTCTTGTTTAATCAAGATTCTATGACTCCTTAGATTCTCATATTTCTCCATCTTCCATATTTTATGTTGAGGGAAAAGATGGTCTAGAAAACAGTATGTTGGCAAGTTGGGATGTTCTGAATACACATGTATGGTAGTCTGAGTGGTGGGAGCCAAGACAATTTTCCTCTGGAAGGAGAGTCCAATGACAGCAAAGCAAAGCAGAGCAGAACAGAGCAGAGCAGAGCAGAGCAAAGCAAAGCAAAGCAAAGCAAAGCACAGCAAAGCAATGCAAAGCATTGAGCGCTTAAAAAAAATACTCAGCTTTAGAAAATGTATTTAAATGTTGCAATACTTTTGAACTACACTCAGTACTAATCCCGGGCCAGCTCTTTAGCTGAAAGGACGAGCCCTGTCGTACAGCCCAAGACTGTAGCTGAGTGACACGCACTCATTTAAATATGGCTGGAAGGCTTGCCAAGACAGTCACGATTCTCAAGATACATCAAATGAAATCCACAGATAAAAATTTTAGGTGACTTGTTTTGGATGCAGTGTATGCTATTCAGTAAGATAATTTAAAATTCTTTTTATGAAACCATATCATGAAATAATCCAATGATAGCTAATGCTTATTTTATTTTACCATATTAAATATTTAATCTTTTCTGCCTCTTATTAACAAGAATAATATTATTCTAGCCTCTGGACTGATTAATTTTCAGCAGAGTATACCTTTCTTTTTCATTAAATACACATGAAAAGTTGGATCATATTTCATCTCAGTAGGAGATGCATTTCCAATTATATTTAATTTTTTTGTTTAAAAATGTTCAAAATTGGCAATTTTTTTGCAGTTTTTATCAGTTGTGTGATAATTCCATCCAGAAGCAATTTTTTTTTAAGCCACGGGAGTTTACGAGAATAAAATATATATTTTAATGTACTCAAATATATCTAATATATTTTAAATGTATACTAGGGAGATCAAGAAAAGATTTTCACATTTTAAAAGCATGTTAAATTATGTTAAGGGTTGTGAAGAAAGTAGGGAAGAAATGTGAATTTAAGGAGAAAAATGGAAGAAGTAAAATTTCTCAACATTGCAGAAGATCTTATGCATACCTTTTAAATTGGATGGTGAGCATGAAATTATATTATGAACCCCTGCTACCTTTTAATATTTTCAAAGATGAATAGCCTCATGTTGAAATGTCAATATTTACAGCAGAAAAGAAAATTATATCCCTTGCAATCACTAAGCTCCTGATGAACATTCTTACATGTAAACTTAAACATGGGATGGAGTACATTGTTCTTTAAAATACTTTTTTTCCCCTTGGTATTCAGTTTAATGTTAAAAAATAATTTTTTTATTGTTAACTCTATTGGGGTGACACCGGTTAGTAAAAATGACATAGGTCCCAGGTGTACAATTCTCTACTACTCGTCTATGTGTTGCATTATGTGTTCACCACCCAGAGTCAGTTGGAGACATGCATGTAAGCAAAAACGTGAAGACCACTAAGCTATGGGAAAGCCACAGTTGCAACGACAGGAGGTGTTTGCTGTCTTCTCCTTCCTGGCTCCACCCTCTCCTCCTCCACAGTCCCTGATTAACTTGACCAGAGTTAATCTTCTGGGAGCAGCCTTCAGCCAGTGTGCCCAATGAATTGCTCTTTCCAGCCAACTGCCTGTTGAAAATCATAACACATCAGTTAGCTATTGCTGCAATTGCGCAAAGAAACAAGCAGGAAAACCTCCGTGGCATCCACCAGTAGCTATCTATGTCAGGCCCTGCATCTATGGATTGGCTGGGCGTTCCTGCCCATCTTGCCCACGCTCTGTTGGTATTAGCTGGGCTCATGTGTGCACCTACAGTCCCCGGGTTGGCTTGTTTCTCCTCCACATCATCTCTCATCCTCCAGCAGGTTGGTTTGGGCTCTTTTCATGGTAGCCAGGCCGGGTTCTAAGGAAAGGAAAGCGTTCGAGACCACGTGAAGGCCTCGGGCACTCTATGCCTTTTTCCACATCTTATTGTGGCAATAAGCCCAGATTCAAGGGGTGGAGTAGCCGCCTCTTCTTGATGGGGGGAACTGCAAAGTCACATTACAAAGGGGCAAAGATATGGGAAGAGGTAGAGAACTGGGGCCATGTTTGCAATGACTCTATCACAAATAAAAACAGCTATTATGACTTCGGTCCTTGTAATGAGCCAGCTGCTTTGATTAGATGTTCCAAATGGGCACATGCATTTGTTCTTCAAAAGGGTGGAGACTCTGTCTTTATGTGTCCTACGTTTTTTTCCTGCCCCTCCTCTTGTCTCACAGGTACCCCGAAAGTCACTCCTTTTTTCTCTTAATGAGGCACGATCGAAGACTTCCGGAAGCTGCAAGCCTCAGTGACTACCGGTAACAGAAAAGTCAGGATGCTGCCACAGAGCAAGGTTCTCTGCTCTCCCAAACCCCGTAGGCCTGGGGCTGGCGGGCAGGGAAGAGAAGGCGACTGGGAGGAAGGTGCGGAGGGACCGCATGCTCAGAGTGAGGGGGCGGGGGAGAAGGTCCTCCTGCCTATAGGATGAGGAGTGGGGTGAACGGGAGCTGTACCCAGCTTCCCTTACGTGTGAACCCCCACTCATCTATAGCTGGAAGACGATCCACCAGGACCCCCTGAAACTCCCCTGAACGGGGGTGGGGGGGGTGGGATTTGAACTATTTGCATGAAATGGGCTGTAAAGGTGAACCTATGCCTTGACCAAGAGAACAGAATGGAACTATGTGATAATTTCCTTATGAGCCAGGGTGGCTGTGGACAGACCGTCACTGTATGACTGGCTATTGTTATTCGAGCACTTATTATGGGCTGGGCACCATGCTAAGTGCTTTACTTATGTTGCTTTATTTAAGCTCATAATTCAGGACAGGAACGCTTCAGGCTAATGATCTCAGTCAGCCCCGAGGGTTTTCTCCTTCATGTTCAGAGAGAGGAGAGGGCATCTCTCCCTTTTCAAGCAACAAAAATTGTTCCTTAATTCTGATTGGTCTGACATGGGTCATGTGTCCATGCCTTGTCCAATGACTGTGTACCAAGAGAATACCAAGGACCTATTAGCTTAGGCCTGGGTTGCTGAATCAAGTGGTGGCCGGGGGAACAGGGTTATTATGATCGGCTGAGACTAATCAAGGCCTGTCTCTGGAGTAAGGCTCAATTTTTCAAACCACATTGTCGCTACTCAGTGGGGGTTGGGGAGGGGGATGGAATTGGAGGGTATCATCCACTCTGTCTACTACATACCGTACTTGTGTGTGCTGTTATTATGGTCACATTGCGAAAGAAAAAGCTGAAACTTAGGGAAGAGAAGGGGAGGGAGCAATAGCGTAGTGCAAAGGATTTTCTGTAGCCAGCAGCTGACAGGCTTCGAGACCCAGCCCTTCCGATGGCTCATGGGGAGCCCCAGAACCTCACTTCCCAACTCTGGTCTTTCCTCCCTTCCCGGTCTTCAGGTGTTTATGTTCAGTGATTAAGACTCTATGGACCATTCAAGCTCACAAGGCCAGTAAGCTGAAGTCCCCGGAACCAGAATTCGGTCAAATGGCCACAACTGGCTCAAGGCAGGCTGGGAATGTAGTCTCTAGCTGTCCTGCTAAAATTGGGGGCGATTTGTTCTAAAAGAAAGAATGGGTGTTGAGAGACAATGCTCTGACACAGAGGGCTTAATGAGCTACCAGAGTTACTTTGCATAACATACAAGGGCTGTCCAGAAAAAAATCCAGCCATAAATGCCTTTGTTTCTCATAGTACATGGCTGGATACTTTCTGGACAGTCCTTGTATGCCATTGTAGCTTATCTGAATAGTCAAAATATTAATACATACTATTTACTTATTGATATATTTCCCAGAAATATAATTAATAATTTTTTATTCTCAGATACAGCATGGAGACATGTAGAGAAATAACATTCTGAAGTTTTTAGTTTTATATTTTTGAGAGGAGAGGGGGAGAGAGAGAATGGGGAGGGCCCAGAGCAGTCTCCATAGTTGTACATCATTAGTTGTGACATAGTTTCATTCCACACAGGTGGATGTGGGGCTGTGCAGGGCGGGAACCAAACTGGGGGCCGCTGTCTTGGGAGGCAAGGACCTTTGTCACCATGCCGGCGGTTACCAGTTGTGCTGCAGTTCAGCATGTGGGTTTGCACGAGCTGAGACTGGGATTTGATCTCTGGACCTCACAGCAAGCTCTCAACCTACTGAACTATCCCAGTATCCTGCACTTTGAAGTTTTAATGGAAGTACCTTCAGTCTTGCTAGTTCATTTTCATGGGGAGCCCTTCCTCCACTAAAATGAGCCCATGAGGCTGAGGCTAATCTCCATGGGAACGGATAAAACCATGGACGGAGAAATGAGCCGGAGCTCAGCTTTGTGTTTAGAAATAGACTCTTCAAGCTCATGGCAGAGGCAGTAACTTTAAGAGATAAGATTGTAAAATTCTAGGCTGCTTGAACACCAGAAGCCCAAAGTTTATATCCTAAACAAGAGTTTCTAAAGGAGTACGTGATGATGAGAGAACTTACTGTTTTACCCCAAAGGAAATAAGATCTGTAGGAGGGGAGAGGAAGGGAGAATCAGAGAGCTGGAGAGGGCGCAATAGAGACCAGTACTAGGGTAGGCTTGGAGCAGCCATCTCCCTCCCTTGGCCCACCCAGGGGCAGATCCCTGGGAGAGGGCCCTGGGGCGGGTATTAACAGGCAGGTTGGTAGGAACAGATTATCCAGTTTGCCCCGCAATCTCACCGGTACTGCCTTGGGACTTGGCACCTTACCTTCTCTCTGTGTTGCCTTTCCTTGTCTGTGTGATAGAGATAATAATAATAATATCTACTTTGTGCTATGTTATTGTTAGGGTACAATGAATGAGATTCAATAAAAGGGAACATACAAAATACTTAGAACAGAGCCATAAGCACCAAGTAAATCTTTTGTTATTATTAATATCTGAGAGGAGAGGAATCTGTGTAGGGTTTCATTGTGTCTCTAATTAAAAAAAAAATCTAATTATTGCACTTCTTCCACATTTTCAGTTACATATATTCAGATGTTTTACATGTGAGTTTAAAATATTTTAGGAAATAAACACTCCTCCAAGTGTATAAAACTCTTGAGTTACATAAATAGGTACCGAGGACACAGAAATTCTCAGAAACACTGAATGTACTATTTAAGATTCAAAATCTCTAAGTCATGTCTGCCAATATACATTGTAGAAATTTTAGACTTAATTTCAAAAGATTTGAGTAAATGAACATTCAAAGATGTACCCAGTTTTCATAAGTGGTCACTGTATACCTGTCACCTGTCATTTACAACATTTCCAAGTTGACAGGTGTGGGGTCTATTCATCCATGAATACCTGCAGGCCCACCAGCTTGAGAGATTAAGAAGAAACTATTATAAAATGTAGTGACAACACACTTTGAGGAAAAGAGTTGCACGAGCACAGGGCTAATGGAGACAATTTGAAAAGGATTCACTTTATGCGGTCTTGAAACTGCAATTGCATTCATGTCCGGGGTCTACTCAGCTGGCGAAGAGGGACAAAGCTTATGGGCAATACTGGGCTTCTAAGTGGAGAGCCGAGGCCTTTCTTAGTAGTAATGTCATTCCTTTCCTCCATGCTATCCACACCCCTATGCACACACTTAAACACACACCCCACACTCCAACAGGAAGCACAGCTTTCCCTCTAATCATCCTTTCAGGTTGCCATAGCAACCCTTGTAGCCAAGTTCTCAGCTGAACAAGTTTTACAAGACACCAGAATATTTCCCCGCACAGCTCACGGGAAGAGAGAGCCTGAGTTGGGTTAAGATGGCTCAGAGGCTGGTCTGCAGTAAGCACAGTGGGAAAGGCTCCAAGAAGACACCAGACCAACTCCAGGTATAGCCACAGCGGAGGAAGACCGCTCAGGGAAGGGCCAGAGTACCCTTGGAAGCTCTCCCTGGACACTCTGCAGGGCTTAGGGTTCCGGGGGGCGAGGACAGCTCTGTGCAGACCCTCAGCTGCTGGTACCCAAGTATCTGGCTGCAAACAGGAACTCTCTTTCTTTCTTAAGGCCAGCAGGGTGTAGCTGGACAGAAAACATCCCTCTCCTCCTTTTCAAAAAGTCAAAACAAAAAAATCAGATCAAATCCATGGCAAAACCAGACTGATGTTTCTTACTGGCATTTCTTCTCAAAGCCTATTTGCTGCCAGTGGCCTGCTGCTGATCAAAACTAACAGTCAGCCCGTCAGTCCCGGAACCACCGCACTCTTTCGATGAATAGGAGTGTGAGTGTGGGGACTGAGCATGGGCCAAGAACAAGGTTAAGGTAAAGGAACTCATTCGGGAGGGCATCTCCCGAGGCCAGAAATCTACTGAAGGCCTGTCAGGGATAGGTAGTCAATATCAGACAAGAAGCTACAAGGAAGCTACAGAGAGCTCCTAAGAAACTTTCCAGGACTCACAAGGTCCTTCCCCTCAACAGTATCTCACTGGAACCTGGTAGCAAGTTTGCAAATGCAGGAATAATCTTCTTGGGCCTGCTAACCAAGAAACTATACATAGCTTGGGATAAAGCCTAAGTGATAATTGAGGAAAATTTATAGCTTTTATTAAAAAAATAAAATAAAAAATATAAAAGACAAAATAAATAGACTACTCAAGAGGCTCAAAATAAAAAGCAAGCTATGAGGGGACCCCCCCCCCCCAAACCCAGAATTTATTTATAAAAATGTGTGTATTAATTCTTAAATATTTAAACTTTAGTACCTTCAAAGTTCTCTTCATTTGATGAATATATACCTATCTAGGTGCTTTTTTCCACTACTCAAAACAGTTTTGTTTTGTTTTTTTGAAGGAATTCTTTCTTTCTTTTTTATTGTTTTTGACAGAGAGAGAGAGAGAGAGAGAGAGAGAGAGAGAGAGAGAGAGAGAGAGAGAGAGAGAGAGATACAGAGACAGAGAGAGAACTGAACTGGGGGAACTCCCCAGTTCAGCACATGGGTCTGCATGGGCTGGGGCTGGGATTCGATCCCCGGACCCTGGGGCTGCAAAATGAGCGCTTAACCCACTGAGCCATCCTGACAGTTTTTAAACTCACTGAATTTGGTGCCTTGTAGTGCTTCTGCCATATTTTTGTTTTGTTTTGTTTTGTTTTGTTTTGCTTTACGTCTTGCACATCAGCAAAATGTTTCCCTTTGAGGACTTTTTTCATCTGGGGAAACAAAAAAAAAGTTGTTTAGGGTGAGATTGAATGAATAGGGAGGATGGGGCACAGGGGTCATGCCGGTTTTTGGTCAGAAACTGTTGAACATTCAGTGCTGTGTGGGCAGGTGCGTTGTCACGCTGCACATTGTTCATGTAAATCACCCATCATGAAATGGGCAAAGGCATCGAAAGAGTCCCCCTCCCCCCACCCCAAAAAAAAATTCACTGAAACCCAATGCAGCCTCTCACAACCACACCAGCTGGGTTCTGATGCAGATGGGTTTCTAGAACCCTCACCTAGTGGGGACAGCCTGTCCTACAAGGGGCCCACCCTCCAGAAGATGATTCCAGGAGGGGAACCACTCGTAGATCCCAAAGTCTTAAGAAATGGATTCAGATCTTGGCTCTGCTATTTATATTGGCTAAGAACCTTTGAGGCAAGTTCATTCAACTCCTTAAACCTCAGTTTCTTCAAACATAAAGTCGGTATAATAATAAAACTATCATTTCACGGTGATTGTAAAGTTCACAGGAGATGCTGCCTGCAGAGGGCTTTGTTAATGGTGTAAAATATTACTATGAAGAATGCCTGTTGAATTGGCACTAAACTTATGGACCTGGGATTCAGGGAGGACTTTATGAATCTGACCTCATTGGCAAGGGAAGTAAAAGCACAAATCAACAAATGGGACCTTATCAAGCTAAAAAGCTTCTGTGCTGCAAAGGAAACCATCAACAAAGCAAAGAGGCAACCAACCAACTGGGAGAAAATATTTGCAAACAATGCCTCTGATA
>PVKE010043400.1:0-13387 GCA_004027555.1 Craseonycteris thonglongyai | reverse complement strand
AGCAGTTTTGCGGATGTTTGCTTCCTCTTTCTTGATGTACCGCACTGTAGATTCATTCACCCCGTAATGGCGTGCCACAGATGCATCACTTCTGCCCTCTTTGATCATACCTAAAAGTTTCACTTTTTCGCTGGTGGTCATCATCTTCTTCCTCTTGGGCGCCCCGGAGGAAGCTTTCGCAGGGGCACAGCGCTTAGGCGGCATTATAAGGGCTTAATTAATAAAAAAAGTGATTGCTTAAGCAAAACAAGTGATCGCCAACACAACACTAAAAGACAGTATGCGAGACAGTCAGCATCATGGACAAGACTGGCAAGATACAACAAGAGAAGATGCTAGGTGAGGCTGCGATGAGGTGCAATCAACTCACAGGAATAAATCCACTCATACTCTCATGGGTCGATGTCGCACCGGAAACCAATCACGCGCGTTTATGAGAGCCCGTGGGATGGACTCTGAGTCAACTCATCTCTTTGTTTGACACGCAGGGATCCTTCTCTCTCGCGCATCCACATGAAACAACGCTCCTTTCCGCCATGTGGCTGCCGACATGGTGGTATTTTTTCATTTTTATTTTTTGATGAGTATTTTGGAAAAACCCGCGAAGCACTGAAGCCGCAAAACATGAAGCGTGAAGTGGCGAGGGAACACTGTATTTGCAAACAATGCCTCTGATCAGGGGCTAATATCTAGTGTATAGAAAAAACTTATACAACTGAACAACAATAAACTGAACAATCCAATTGAAAAATGGGCAGAACTCCTGAACAGACACTTCTCCCATTAAGACATACAAACCACTGACAGATATATGAAAAAAATGCTCCACTTCCTTAGCTATTAGGGAAATACAAATTAAGACCACCATGAGATACCACCTCACACCTGTTAGAATGGCTATAATCAATAAGACAATTGCTGCAGAGACTGTGGAGAAAAGCAAAACCTAATACATAGCTGGTGAAAATGTAAATTGGTACAACCACTATGGAAAGCAGTGTGGAGGTTCCTCAAAAAATTAAGAATAGAATTACCATATGACTCAGCAATCCCTCTTCTAGGTATCTACCCTCCAAAACTTGAAAACCTTAATTTGCAAATAAATATATATATGTACCCTAGAGTTCATCACAGCATCATTCATGGTTGCCAAATTGTAGAAATAACCAATGTATTTTTTGATAGATGACTGGATAAAGAAGTTGGTACAACTACTATGGGAGGCAGTATGGAGGTGCCTCAAAAAATTAAGAATAGAATTACCATATGACCCAGCAATCTCTCTTCTGGGTATCTACCCCCCAAAACTTGAAAACCTTAATTTGCAAATAAATATACATGTACCCTAGAGTTCATCACAGCATCGTTCATGGTTGCCAAATTGTAGAAATAACCAATGTATTTTTTGATAGATGACTGGATAAAGAAGTTGTGGTACATTTATGCAATGGAATACTACTCAGTGATAAGAAAAGATGAAATACTGCCATTTGTGACAACATAGATGGACCTTGAGATCATCATATTAAGGAAGGTACATCAGACTGAAAAAAACTCAAGAACCATATGACTTTACTTATAGGTGGAATATAAAACTGAAAATAACAAAGACACAAAGACTCACGGACACAGTCAATAGTTTAGTGGTTACCTTAGTGTAAGGGGGAGGGGCATGGGAAGGAGGGAGGGATCATCAAATATATAGTGATAGAAAGAGAACAGACTCTGGTTGGTGAGCACACAATGGAATACATAGACGATGTTATGTAGAATTGTGTGCCTGGAACCTATGTAATTTTTGCCAACCAGAGTCACCCCAACAAATTTAACAATTAGTAAAAAAAAGACAAACTAATTGGTCAATCTATCTGTTCAGAATAGTCTCAGTGCATATTTTATTAAATATTGTGAATAAAGCTCTGGGTATAATTAAAAAAAAAGAAAGAAAAAAGAAATATTTTAATTTGTAACCAAAATGACTGGTTATCTGATGATATTGCCAGTATTTTCTTAGTCAACAATACAATGGTGGTTAATATTACTAAACTCTCCATTATTTGAAACTCTAGCAACTGGCCCTCTCAAGCATCTGGCAGTGGTTCCTTGAGAGTGTTGGTTGCTTGAGTTGGGTTCACTTACATTTAACCAGCATCAACCAATCCCCATAGATACCAGTTAACTGAGTCTACTGTATAATAGTTTTGGTAGTTCTTATAGGCAAATCAATTCTTGCATAGTTAGCATTGGTTTTTATTTTACTTACATTTACGTATTAGGTATGTGAATTGAATAGTGTACATGGATCATAACATCTTTATTTTCATAGGGGTCTCCAAACTATAGCCCGCGGGCCAGATGGCCCTCTCATCCGGCCCATGGAGACCTTTTTATCTGAATAAAATAATATTAAATAAATAATTAAAAACAACATCTATGTTTTGATTCTTTTTTCTTTGGACCTTGAGTGTGTAGTCAGCCCCCAAACTGCTGTTTGATAGTTAATGCAGCCCATGGGCTGAAAAGTTTGGAGAAAATCTATACACATTTTAAGAAAGGAAAAAACTGTATTAAAATTGTAATGCTTAGTATATACCAAGAACAGAAGATGAACACAATCATGTTTAACTTCTGCAGTTACAAGAGGTGCTCAGAGTGGTTAATATCATTGTCCAGAAACTTCTGATTATGGCAAACTGCTGTTTGAGCAGTGTTGACCAAAGAGTCTGCTTGTATCACTGCACATTCCATTTTAATTTACTATGCATCTCAAACTCATCATGAATGTGTGAAATTGTTAGCTGTGTTGCAGGTTTTTGCATACTAATTTCTCCAACATCATTGTCCTTCCACAATGTTCTTGAATTTTGAATATCACTTCAAAATGATCTGTGCTCCTCAAATGATAACCATGCTTCTGCCCATTTTCTTTGGCTGTCCTGCCTGTCACATGGTGATGCTAACATTCATTTGATTAACAGCATCTTCTGAGCGAATATCATATTACACATTGCTACCATAATTCAATTCAACTTCCAAAAGTAGTACATAGATAATAGCTCTTAAAATTATGTACACATTTTTTGGCACCCCTGATATATATTCATTTGTTCAACAAATATTATTGACCATCTACTATTTCCACAATACTTGGTGTTGTGAAAGGTCAGAAAATAAAATAGAATCATTGACTTGTGAATACATTTTGAAAGTAAGGCCATTAGAATTCCCTGACTGATTAAATGTGGGTTGTGAGAGGAAAAAAGAGTCAAGAATGACTCTAACATACTTTTTCTTAGCAAAATTATCCTATGGATTCATAAGACCAAATATAAAAAAAATTAGTTAAGTAGAAATGGGATATGGAACCATTTTCCATAGGACACAACAAATAAAACTTTAGAGCAAATTCAGGTGATTCTTATAGGAACAAAAATAAGTAAATAAAAAACAAAAATAAGAAAATTGTATATTTAAAATCTATAAAAGGTAAGAGAAAGGTGATGGTAGCAATAGAGGAATAATAAAGCTAAGAGAAAGCCTCCTTAAGGTGGAAAAAAGAAGGTAAGATAAAATAACTCCTCAAGTCAATGAAAGGAAGGGGTTATAGTATGATCTTCAGTATACAACATTCCACGTGCATTAATGATGTCAAATATGAAGCAAAGGATGTTCTCAAATCAGGTGGTTCAGCTGTATTTATGACTAAAGAAGCACCATAAGTTAGAATGATAGAGGAATCCTACTTACAATAGAAGCTGAGGTTGAGAATAAAAAGTCACTAAAATGGGAAAAAATGTAGAGGGAAGAGGCAGACTTTGTAACCACATGATTATAGGTGTGAAATAATGGAGAATACTTTCTTGAGGTAATATGCTATGTGAGCTATGGAGAGTATATCAATGAGGAAAATTATTTTGATTTTTTTCTTCCATTCAAAAAATAATTTAAAGAACCTTTATTTTCACATTCACACAGAAGACTGGACTTGTAAGTACAAAAGATATATGTGATAAAGTAATATTTTTGAAATATTAATTTATATTTTGTTCCAAAAATTGCTTCCTTTTCTTTTCCCCTTTATCATTTTATTCAATTAGGCAGGTTTGGAACCATTATCTCAGGGTAAGGAATAAATAAGAGTCAGATGTAAAAAACACAAAACACTCTGTAAGTCTTTACCAATTTTTGCTTCCTAATTACTAAAGTACTTTTAGAAAGTTGGAGGGTTTCTGGCACATTTAAATGTTTTGAAAAGTGAGTTTTATGGATTAAGTCTTTTCTCTAGAAAAGTGTTTCTCATCTGGTGGCAATTTTGCCTTTACTGTCCAGGGACATTTTGCAAAATATTGAGGTGTGAACTGGATAGGGTGAGGCTATTGGCATGTGGTGTATAGAAACCAGAGGTGATGTTAAATATCCTACAATGCACCTGACAGCCCCTCCACTCCTAACAAAAAAAATTGAACTCCAAATGTCAAGAAACCTTGCTCTAGGAAAGCTGAAGAAACCTTGTTCTAAGAGGGCTGGAGAGTATAGAGTATTCTCTTCATTTTATAGAAAGACAAAATAATAATGGGGTAAAGAGAGTAGAGGCACAGGGAGTTTATGAAGGAAGAAATAAATTTCCCTGGTAGAGCTGTGGATGTTTTGAGGACATATTATCTTACAAGCTGACACCTAGAGGCATAGCATGACTACAATAGAGGAAGAACTATGCACTTTTTTCAGGATAATCTGATAAAAGCCTGACATAAATAATAATGCTTCTGTATGTCAGGGAAGGTATACAATGATCTCATGGCTCAGGGCACATAAAGGGTGGAGGGAAGTGACAGGAGCTGAAACTGCTAGGCATAGGACAGAGAAAAGAACCTCAGATAGAGGCCAGGGAAAGTCCTTTAGCCTGCCATTTTGCGTGTGTGTGTGTGTTTTGTTTTTCAGTTAAGTTTATTGGGGTGACATTGGTTGGTAAAAATTACATAGGTTCCAGGTGTACAATTTTACATTACATTGTCTGTGTACTGCATTGTGTGCTCACCACCCAGAGTCAGTTCTCCTTCCATCACCATGTATTTGATAATCTCTCCCTACTCCCCCTCCCCCCTTCTCTACTCCCCCATTCTCCTCCTCACCTTACCCTCAGGTAACCAATAAACTATTGACTGTGTCTGTGAGTTTTTGTTAAGTTGTGGCTCAGGGTGGATACAGAAAGCCAAGCACTGAAAGGAACAAAACTCTGTGTTAAGTGCGAAGAGGATGCTGTCCAGCAACAGAGGGGCATGTTTCACAAGAAGACAGTTAAGTTAGGAAGGCAATTTACATGAGGAAAAGCTTTCATAGAAATAAGCTTAAAATAGTTCAATTTCTGATGATTACAATTGAGCAAGGATCTTTGCTATATATGCCAATGTTAAAATTTCTCAAGTTAAATTTAAATACATCAGTTTAGGGAATAGGAAAACTTTACTTTTTCCAAGTGCAGGGTTTTAAACATTGAACAATGGGTGGATTCAAAGTCTGAATGTGGTTTGTGCTATTTGTTGTTGTTGTTTGGTAGTTTGCTTACTTTTTTCTTTAATTTAGACATTCTAACTCAAATGGCTTGAATAGAAATCACTAAAGGAATGCTGGTTTTCAAACTTATGATCATTTATTATCATTCTACTCTGAATATTCCTGGCAGAGCTTAGAGGAATGGCAATAGAATAGAAGTTCCTGTCTGATTTACCTGATCTCTTTATATTATGGCTCTGTAAGGATATTTATGTTATAACACATTTAAAGACACTATTTAAACATATTTTAAAATCTCAAATTCATCAAAAGTGAGAAGTCACATTTTTACATATAATAACTAAATTATTAAGCACTAAATACATGCCAGCCATGGTACCAGGACCTTGCGTGTGTTATCTCATTTAATTATTTATTTTTATTATTGAATTTATTAAGGTGGCATTGTTTAGTAAAATTATATAGGTTTCAAGTGTACAATTCTGTAGTACATCATCTGTGTGCTTCATTGTGTACTCATCATCAGACTCATTTAATACTTGCAACAATGCTATAAGGCATCTCATGTTAATATTCCCATTTTAAACATGAAGGAGCTGATATGCATAGTTGTTAAATAACAAGAAGTATCAAAAACGGAGAGTGAAGAAATCTGTATTTAAAAGGAGGCAGTCTGGTATTAGAGTTTATTATAGAGGCTTAGAGCCACCCTCTATTCCAGGACAGAAAGTATCTAGAAACTACCAAATAACACTTCCATTTTACATCATTAACTAGGAATTGATAGTACCTGTGAGAAGACAGGGCAATGAACTCTTTTTTTCTGGAAACTTATTTACGAAGCTTAATATCTAAGGCTATGAAAGAGGAGAAAAATGAGATACAGAAAAGTCTGTGTCCCTTGTTAATTAGAATAAATATTTACCCTCCCCCTTCTCTCTGTCTCTCTCTGTCTCTGTTTCTCTGTCGAAAATCAATAAAAAATGAATCTTAAAAATTTTTTTTATTATATCTCCTGTATATAACATTGTCTTCATCTTGCCTACCTACTATAAGCATCAATATTGATGAACTTGTCTAGATGATATACACCAGGTTCCTATACCAAATTCTCTATATGCAACTTGATTAATATTGAAATAATTTGTCCATAAGAATCATTTTAAAATAAAAAAATTAAATTAAACCTAATTCCTACTTCCAAGGTAAGCATATAAGTAAGCCACACTAACTTACATATATATATATATATATATATATATATACACACATATATATAATATATTATTTATTTATTTATTTATTTATTATTTTTATTTTTGAGAGAGAGAGAGAGAGAGAGAGAGAGAGATACAGAGAGAACTGAACTGGGGGAGCTCCCAGTTCAGCATATGGTTCCGCACGGGCCAGGGCCGGGATTCGATTCCCAGTCCCCGGCACTGCAAAGTGAGCGCTTAACCCACTGAGCCATCCAGGCTTCCCCAACACTAACTTTTAGGTAAAACAATAGCAGTGATGAAATTAACGACTAAAATACCAGGTACAATCGGTGCCATTATTTTCCTTGTCATATGAAACAATATATTTTGTAATTAGCAAAGAATGTGTGATCTTATTGTGTCTATTCGCTTGAACTTAGGACTATTTGATACCAGAGCCCACAGTATCCACCACCATTTCTGGTCACTGCTGCTGTGTGGGAAAGCCTTTAGGTATCTTATAGTAGTCTACTTTTATAAACTGCCAAGTCTTTCCTAATGATTTTTCAGGAATTCTATTTATTATTTATTTATGTGTTGACAACTCACATATAAAATACTTAAGACTGAAGACTGACACCCTTTTCAAATAGATATAAAATTTAATTCTTTATTTCTCATTATATTTTCTAAAAGAGCATTTAATTAATGTAAAAACAGAGAGATACTAAATGATATTATTTCCTGTTTTTAATTTTAGTGAGTCCAAGTCAAGAGTTTATTAGGTTTAAAACTGATCATGAAAAAACACACCTCTGAAATTACGATTGAAATCTGAAGATTTACAGACAGTTTTGAAGCTCTTTGGAATTAGTATATTGACATTAATATCACCAAGCCGCTGGTCAGAGTGAAGAAACAGAAAATGTTTGTCACAGGTAGGTTCTAGGTTCACTAAGTCAGTGCGAAGAAAAAGGACCAGACAAATACACATTTCTAGATAAGCAAAGTAGTTAGACTAGGTGATAATTTGTCTCTTTATTCTCAGTATGTTTATATTTAAACTTAATACATAATAGAATTCTTTGTTTACATCCTGTATTTTTGTTGTATTATAAATAATAAAATTTAATAATAAATAAATGCATTTTTAAGAGAGAAGTCTTAGCACACCAATATGACATTGTAGTGACCATTCTGGTGAATTTCTTAAGAGGGTAAAATAAGTCTTTACAGAATTGTGTCCAAGAGAAGTCTTGTTGTGATTGCTGCAATAAATAGGCCTAAAAGTACAACAAGATATAGAATCTATTTTCTTGTAGTACTCTCTGAAAATTGTAACACATCATTGTATTACTATGTTTGCTTGTGAAATGTTTCTACTGTCATGATCATGGGAACATAGAATATTGTGTACTTTAGAAACAACATAATTTGCAATCAATGTCAGAGTTGTTGATCCCTCGTCCACCATATTTTGAAATGGAATACATGCAATTTTGTACTTTCATTTTTGTAAATAATCATGGGTAGTTAAAAATAAACAGATTTTCCCTTTCTAAATGATTTATGTTGTTAACATATTTGGAAGTATGTTTACCAATGCACCATTTTTCGTTTTCAACATAGACTTTCAATAAATTCATCAACCTGAAATTTCTGTTTTAATTTTGAGTACTATTTTAATTCTTCTATATTTGGATCAAACTTTCATTATGATGTCTGTGTAACTCTGAGTAAATATATGTCTTAGGTAATAGACTAGACTATGATTATTTGTTTCTTTATAGATTTTTCTAGTGATTTGATTATAATTTTTTGGGAAACCCTTATTATTGCTTGATATGGACGTTATAAAAGACTTGATGCCTCCATAACTCCTGCTAGTTCTCTCACTTGTTGATCTTCACTCCTGTTAAAATCATCCAATGTTGTCTTTTCCTTTTCAACAACTTCCTCAAGTTTATTCAAGTTATTTGGTATTTAATTTTTCATGTTTATATATTCTTGTGTCTATTTTAATATTACTTTACTTTTATCATTGTGCACACATCCTCTTGTGAATTAATTACTTTTAAAACATGGAAGAGAAGGCATCCTAGAAAAATCATTTATTCAAACAGAGCTACAGGGGAGAATCAAATCTGAGTATGTCATGGGACTTATTTTCTGATATCCCCAAAGATTTTGAATAGCAGACAATTCCACAGTGGCTTTCATGTTGTTCCTTTTCATTCTCTGTTTATGTTTTAGAGTAACTGTAATTTCCCTTTAGGACTCTAATGGGATTCAACTGCAGCAATTTGCAAATATAAAAAAATGAAATTATTAGGATTTTCAGTGCAAATCCAAACATATTTTTTTTGGAGTTGAACACTAGAAAGTAAGGGGAAGAGCCTAGATAAGATGGAATCAGGAATTGCTCTGCTTAATTTTTTTTATAGAAGTCATTTTAATGACCATAGCTAATTAATGGGAAGAAATAAACATTTATTATATTATTTCATCATATAAATGCCTGTCAGATTTTACTGTTTCACAACTGCACCTATTGTATGTTAAGCACATGTTCTCTTAGATTGTGTCTTAAGATCAATAAAAAGTTACCTTCCATCCTAGGTTCATAAAACAATTTTATATATTTCATGTGAACTTCCTTGGCAATTGCACTTTCTCCAACTTGATACTGACTACAAATATTTGTTAAACTTGCTCTCTATTTATTCCCAACACTAAGGCTAAGCTAATTCCACATTAAGTTCTTAATTCAAAAACAGTTTTTAAGAAAATGTGGCAAAGAAGCATATGAAAAAATGCTCAATATCATGTATCATCAGGGAATTGCAGTTTAAAATAATGGGACACAAATAAGTATTTATTTGTTGACTGAAATTCAAAACCCTGACACCAAATGCTGGTGAAGATGTGGAACAAAGGAAACTTTCATTGTTTTTAAGAATGATAAATGGTACAGCCATTTTGGGAAAATGGTGTGGCAGTTACTATATAACTAAGCTTACTCTTATACAATGCAATAATCACAATCTTTGGTATTTACCCAAAGGAGTTTAAAACTATGTCCACACAAAAAACATGTACATACATGTTTATGGCAGTTTTATTCATAATGGCCAAAATTTGGAAACAATCATGTTGTCTTTTGGTAGGTGACTAAATTAACTGTGGTACAGCCATACAATGGAATATTTTTAGAACTAAAAAGAAATGAGCTACCAAGCCATAAAAAGTCCTAGAGAAAACTTATATGCATATTATGAAGTGAAAGAAGCCAAACTAAAAAGCCTAAATATTATAGCAGTATGTAGCTACATACAGTAGAATCTCTCCAAATTCTAACTATATGACATTCTGGAAAAGCCTACTATGGAGATAGTAAAATTACTAGCATTTGCTAAGAGTTTAGAAGAAGAAGGAATGAATAGGTGGAGCATAGGGAATCTTTAGAGCTGTGATGGTGGATAAACATTATTATATTTGTTAATAGCCATAAAATTACAACACCAAGAGTGAATTCTAATGTATTCTAGAGATTTTAGTTAATGTATATTATTGGCTCAACTGTAATAAATGTAACACATTAATGTAACATATGCATAATCAGAGAAACTGTGTATGTTTGTGTGGCAGGTGGTTGTGAGGGTAACTTTCTGTACTTTTTATTCAGCTTAACTGTAAACCTAAAAGTTTTTTTATATTCTTTTTTAATTTTTTTTAAAGATTTATTTTTATTGTTTTTGACAGAGAGAGAGAGAGAGAGAGAGAGAGAGAGAGAGAGAGAGATACAGAGACAGAGAGAAAGGGGAGGACCCAGAACAGTCTCCATAGTTGTACCTCATTTGTTCTTCCACATAGTTTTATTCCACAGGTGGGCACGGGGCTGCACAGGGTGGGAACTGGGTCAGGGTGTCACCCCAGTGAGAAATGAACTGGGGGCACTCCCCAGTTCAGCATATGGGTCCACACAGGCCGGGGCTGAGATTTGATCCTCGGTCCCCGGGACTGCAAAGTGAGTGCTTAACCCACTGAGCCATCCCGGCTTCCCCTAAAAGTTTTTGAAAAAACAAAGATTATTAAAAATTGTTGGAAAAACAATATGTTTTGCAATACTGTTTATATCCTCAATCATCCCAAGCCATTTTAAAATTAAAAAAAAAAGTTTGGTTAAATTAAATTTAACATTTAAGGATTTCATTTAGAATACCCAGATGGAAAATCTGATTGCTTGAAAGTGCCCAGCTTCAGGTTTGATTAAAAAACAAACTTTTCCCAAACAGTTGAATGGAAGGTCTGAGATCTTTTCACCCTAATATACAGCTTTCTTGAGGTTCATAGGTTCCATGGAAAACTATACTATTTCCTTGATGTCAAGACAATATAATTAGCAGTGTGGCAGTGTACTCTAGTTTGTTCAAATTGGCTCACGACAATTGATTTGTTACTTTTCTTTCTAATTCAGTGATGTCATGTTGTTTGCTTCAATTTGGTCATGGTAGAGAATTAAACATCATGAACATCAGCAAATGCTGCAAATCATTTTTTTTGGGGGGGGTTTAATTTTAGAAAACTGGCTTATGAGCACGTGGCTAGTTAATATGATATCTGAAGCTTATATACATAGGATGTATTTTGCCCAAGTTTAAATAGATTATAAAAAAACTGTCTCATCAGAAAAGACAAAATGATGATGATTCTTGTATCAATATTTTTCAGAAAATATTTTTTACATATTTTTATGCTCTTGATTTTATTGAACCGTGATAGCAGTTTGTTTTTGAAGTTTCTAAGTTGCACTGTTCTAATAGAAATAATCTAAGAAATCATAAAAGCCCATAGGCAGTACAGATTGGGGTTTAGCAGAGAGGCCCATAAAAGATTACTTGAAAAAATGGAAGAAATGAAAGGAGAGTGTATATGCAGAAGTCTGAGGCACACAAACAATTCTGCCTTAAGATAATTGTCAAAAATCTAGTGATGGATGTAAAGGTGGTGGGGAAGAATACCAACATGTTTATTTTTCTTGCATGCTTTGTGTATTCCATGTTCTTCTATACTAAGCCTATATAACATTAATGCATTTTAAAAGAACTATAGCACCATGTTGTGTAATTCCAAGTAGCAAGGTAAAGGCTAATGATGGTATATTGAGAGAAAAAGGTATATAAGAAAGGAATGTCAAATATATAACTTTGATTATAAAAAGCAAATAATTCATTAATTTAAAACAAGCAAAATTACTTGTGTCAGACATTACATTAGATGTAAGAAATACAAGTGTTTTATGTCAAAGTGAACTCAGAGCTCATAAAATTCTTAACTGATGCAGTATAACAGTAAAGGGGTTATAATGTCCTCTGGATATAATAGTAGTGTTATCTGAAACAATTTCTCACTGTTTGATTTCTATGATTTTTATACTTTTGAAAAATATTTGTTAAGTATTTTGTACAGTGTCCTTTAACTTGAGTTTCAGTGATTTTTTCTCATGATTGGACTGGTGTTATGGATTTTGAAGCAGAGTATCACAGAGAGGAAGTTGCCTTTCTATTGCATCACAGGATATCAGTATGACTAGTATTAGTGATGGTAACGTGGTCACTTTGATAAGGTACTGTCAGACCTCTCCACTCTAAGGTTACTCTTTGTCCTTTTTATACTCTATTCTTTGGAAATTAGTAAATTCAGCCCACACTCACAGGGAGAATTAAATTATACTTCCTTGTGAGAGTAATGACTGCATACATTATTTGAAATTATTTTTTAAGGAAAACTTATCTTTTCTCTTTGATTAATTTATTTACTCAATCCTGTATGTATATCAGTACAGACTTGTTGATAGTTATTTAATATTTTGAGTTATAATCCAATACTATGTTATTTACTTTGTCACTCAATTTTTTCAGTGTTGGCAATTGGGAACTCTTTCACTTAGCCTTTTGTATCTTTTAATTTTTTTTTCTTCCTGTTTCAGCGCTTACTAACTTCTAATACTATGAAGTGCTCCAGCTCCTCCTATATTTTTCCTGCTCTAGGACTAGTATCAGTAATTTCTTTAAAAGTATCTGGCTTCTGTTCTTGAAGATTAGGAATTTATAAACTAAAACCTGAATGCTGGGTGGGCTTATGTCCACTAACATGCCACTGTTTTTAGATTCTCTCTAATATATATCATACTTACTAGTCAGATTCTCCAAAATCCTGGTTACGGTAATTCTTAAATTTTCTTACACTAAATTTTTCTCTGTTTAATATCAAGTTATACTGATATTGACAGATGCAAAAAGTCATAGATCCACCGAACCAGTACCACGATAGGCTTATGTAACCTTTGACATTTCCTTATATATTAGTTTTTTGTAGTAAACCCTTTGCCTTCTCAAAATTAAAACTAACAAACAAAAATAAAGCCACACTGCACTATTTTTCTCCTCAATAGTTTCACCTTATCCAAAATATCATATACATGGAATCATACAAATGTAGTCTTTTGGGTATGGCTTTTGTTTTTTAACAGAATATGTTTAAGATTTATTCCTATTAATACTTGTTTCAATAGTTCATTTCCTTTTATTACTGAATAGCTTGCAATACTCTTCTACACATTATTCATGTATTGAAGAAAATCTTCATTACTTCCAGCTTTCAGAGACTGTAAG